>OY726527.1:23074938-23279983 GCA_963383655.1 Bathymodiolus septemdierum | reverse complement strand
ACTAGTTACTATACCTCTTCTTGAGTTATTGACATATCACGCTTTATTTGACACTACGTTTTGATCTACCATTTTGATTTATCACCTCTTAGAATACTAGATGTTATACCTCTTCTTGAGTTAATGACATATCCCCCTTTATTTGACACTACGTTTTGATCTACCACTTTCCTTTATCATCTTTTAGAATACTAATTACTATACCTCTTCTTCAGTTATTGACATATCCCCCTTTATTGGACACTACGTTTTGATCTACCGCTTTGGTTTATCATCTTTTAGAATACTAGTTACTATACCTCTTCTTGAGTTATTGACATATCCCCCTTTATTTGACACTACGTTTTGATGTACCACTTTGGTTTATCACCTTTTAGAATACTAGTTACTATGCTTCTTCTTGAGTTATTGACATATCCCCCTTTATTGGACACTACGTTTTCATCTACCACTTTGGTTTATCACCTTTTAGAATACTAGTTGCAATACCTCTTCTTGAGTTATTGACATATCACTCTTTATTTGACACTACGTTTTGATCTACCACTTTTATTTATCACTTTTTGGAATACTAGATGCTATACCTTTTCTTGAGTTAATGACATATCCCCCTTTATTTGACACTACGTTTTGATCTACCACTTTGCTTTATCATCTTTTAGAATACTAATTACTATACCTCTTCTTCAGTTATTGACATATTCCCCTTTATTGGACACTACGCTTTGATCTACCTCTTTGGTTTATCACCTTTTAGAATACTAGTTACTATACCTCTTCTTGAGTTATTGACATATCCCCCTTTATTGGACACTACGTTTTGATCTACCATTTTGGTTTATCACCTTTTAGAATACTAGTTACTATACCTCTTCTTGAGTTATTGACATATCACTCTTTATTTGACACTACGTTTTGATCTATCACTTTGGTTTATCACCTTTTAGAATACTAGTTGCTATACCTCTTCTTGAGTTATTGACATATCCCCCTTTATTTGACACTACGCTTTGATCTACCACTTTGGTTTATCATCTTTTAGAATACTAGTTACTATACCTCTTCTTGAGTTATTGACATATCCCCCTTTATTTGACACTACGTTTTGATCTACCACTTTGGTTTATCACCCTTTAGAATACTAGTTGCTATACCTCTTCTTGAGTTATTGACATATCACTCTTTATTGGACACTACATTTTGATCTACCACTTTGGTTTATCACCTTTTAGAATACTAGTTACTATACCTCTTCTTGAGTTATTGACATATCATTCTTTATTTGACACTACGTTTTGATCTACCACTTTGGTTTATCACCTTTTAGAATACTAGTTGCTATACCTCTTCTTGAGTTATTGACATATCACTCTTTATTGGACACTACGTTTTGATCTACCACTTTGGTTTTTCATCTTTTAGAATACTAGTTACTATACCTCTTCTTGAGTTATTGACATATCCCCCTTTATTTGACACTACGTTTTGATCTACCACTTTGGTTTATCACCTTTTAGAATACTGGTTACTATACTTCTTTTTCAGTTATTCACATATCCCCCTTTATTGAACAATACGTTTTGATCTACCACTTTGGTTTATCACCTTTTAGAATACTAGTTACTATGCCTCTTCTTGAGTTATTGACATATCACTCTTTATTTGACACTACGTTTTGATCTACCACTTTGATTTATCACCTTTTAGAATACTAGATGCTATACCTCTTCTTGAGTTAATGACATATCCCCCTTTATTTGACACTACGTTTTGATCTACCACTTTCCTTTATCATCTTTTAGAATACTAATTACTATACCTCTTCTTCAGTTATTGACATATCCCCTTTATTGGACACTACGTTTTGATCTACCGCTTTGGTTTATCATCTTTTAGAATACTAGTTACTATACCTCTTCTTGAGTTATTGACATATCCCCCTTTATTTGACACTACGTTTTGATCTACCACTTTGGTTTATCACCTTTTAGAATACTAGTTACTATGCTTCTTCTTGAGTTATTGACATATCCCCCTTTATTGGACACTACGTTTTGATCTACCACTTTGGTTTATCACCTTTTAGAATACTAGTTGCTATACCTCTTCTTGAGTTATTGATATATCACTCTTTATTTGACACTACCTTTTGATCTACCACTTTGGTTTATCACCTTTTAGAATACTAGTTGCTATTCCTCTTCTTGAGTTATTGACATATCCCCCTTTATTTGACACTACGTTTTGATCTACCACTTTGGTTTATCATCTTTTAGAATACTAATTACTATACCTCTTCTTCAGTTATTGACATATCCCCCTTTATTGGACACTACGTTTTGATCTACCGCTGTGGTTTATCATCTTTTAGAATACTAATTACTATACCTCTTCTTGAGTTATTGACATATCCCCCTTTATTGGACACTACGCTTTGATCTACCACTTTGGTTTATCACCTTTTAGAATACTAGTTACTATACCTCTTCTTGTGTTATTGACATATCGAGCTTTATTGGACACTACGTTTTGATCTACCACTTTGGTTTATCATCTTTTAGAATACTAATTACTATACCTCTTCTTGAGTTATTGACATATCACTCTTTATTTGACACTACGTTTTGATCTACCACTTTCGTTTATCATCTTTTAGAATACTAATTACTATACCTCTTCTTCAGTTATTGACATATCCCCCTTTATTTGACACTACGTTTTGATCTACCACTTTGGTTTATCATCTTTTTGAATACTAGTTACTATACCTCTTCTTGAGTTATTGACATATCACTCTTTATTTGACACTACATTTTGATCTACCACTTTCGTTTATCATCTTTTAGAATACTAATTACTATACCTCTTCTTCAGTTATTGACATATCCCCCTTTATTTGACACTACGTTTTGATCTACCACTTTGGTTTATCATCTTTTAGAATACTAGTTACTATACCTCTTCTTGAGTTATTGACATATCCCCTTTTATTTGACACTACGTTTTGATCTACCACTTTGGTTTATCACCTTTTAGAATACTAGTTACTATACCTCTTCTTGAGTTATTGACATATCACTCTTTATTTGACACTACGTTTTGATCTACCATTTTGATTTATCACCTCTTAGAATACTAGATGCTATACCTCTTCTTGAGTTAATGACATATCCCCCTTTATTTGACACTACGTTTTGATCTACCACTTTCCTTTATCATCTTTTAGAATACTAATTACTATACCTCTTCTTCAGTTATTGACATATCCCCCTTTATTGGACACTACGTTTTGATGTACCACTTTGGTTTATCACCTTTTAGAATACTAGTTACTATGCTTCTTCTTGAGTTATTGACATATCCCCCTTTATTGGACACTACGTTTTGATCTACCACTTTGATTTATCACCTTTTGGAATACTAGATGCTATACCTTTTCTTGAGTTAATGACATATCCCCCTTTATTTGACACTACGTTTTGATCTACCACTTTGCTTTATCATCTTTTAGAATACTAATTACTATACCTCTTCTTCAGTTATTGACATATTCCCCTTTATTGGACACTACGCTTTGATCTACCACTTTGGTTTATCACCTTTTAGAATACTAGTTACTATACCTCTTCTTGAGTTATTGACATATCCCCCTTTATTGGACACTACGTTTTGATCTACCATTTTTGTTTATCACCTTTTAGAATACTAGTTACTATACCTCTTCTTGAGTTATTGACATATCACTCTTTATTGGACACTACATTTTGATCTACCACTTTGGTTTATCACCTTTTAGAATACTAGTTACTATACCTCTTCTTGAGTTATTGACATATCATTCTTTATTTGACACTACGTTTTGATCTACCACTTTGGTTTATCACCTTTTAGAATACTAGTTGCTATACCTCTTCTTGAGTTATTGACATATCACTCTTTATTGGACACTACGTTTTGATCTACCACTTTGGTTTTTCATCTTTTAGAATACTAGTTACTATACCTCTTCTTGAGTTATTGATATATCCCCCTTTATTTGACACTACGTTTTGATCTACCACTTTGGTTTATCACCTTTTAGAATACTGGTTACTATACTTCTTTTTCAGTTATTCACATATCCCCCTTTATTGAACACTACGTTTTGATCTACCACTTTGGTTTATCACCTTTTAGAATACTAGTTACTATACCTCTTCTTGAGTTATTGACATATCACTCTTTATTTGACACTACGTTTTGATCTACCACTTTGATTTATCACCTTTTAGAATACTAGATGCTATACCTCTTCTTGAGTTAATGACATATCCCCCTTTATTTGACACTACGTTTTGATCTACCACTTTCCTTTATCATCTTTTAGAATACTAATTACTATACCTCTTCTTCAGTTATTGACATATCCCCCTTTATTTGACACTACGTTTTGATCTACCGCTTTGGTTTATCATCTTTTAGAATACTAGTTACTATACCTCTTCTTTAGTTATTGACATATCCCCCTTTATTTGACACTACGTTTTGATCTACCACTTTGGTTTATCACCTTTTAGAATACTAGTTACTATGCTTCTTCTTGAGTTATTGACATATCCCCCTTTATTGGACACTACGTTTTGATCTACCACTTTGGTTTATCACCTTTTAGAATACTAGTTGCTATACCTCTTCTTGAGTTATTGATATATCACTCTTTATTTGACACTACGTTTTGATCTACCACTTTGGTTTATCACCTTTTAGAATACTAGTTGCTATTCCTCTTCTTGAGTTATTGACATATCCCCCTTTATTTGACACTACGTTTTGATCTACCACTTTGGTTTATCATCTTTTAGAATACTAATTACTATACCTCTTCTTCAGTTATTGACATATCCCCCTTTATTGGACACTACGTTTTGATCTACCGCTGTGGTTTATCATCTTTTAGAATACTAATTACTATACCTCTTCTTGAGTTATTGACATATCCCCCTTTATTGGACATTACGTTTTGATCTACCACTTTGGTTTATCACCTTTTAGAATACTAGTTACTATACCTCTTCTTGTGTTATTGACATATCGAGCTTTATTGGACACTACGTTTTGATCTACCACTTTGGTTTATCATCTTTTAGAATACTAATTACTATACCTCTTCTTGAGTTATTGACATATCACTCTTTATTTGACACTACGTTTTGATCTACCACTTTCGTTTATCATCTTTTAGAATACTAATTACTATACCTCTTCTTCAGTTATTGACATATCCCCCTTTATTTGACACTACGTTTTGATCTACCACTTTGGTTTATCATCTTTTAGAATACTAGTTACTATACCTCTTCTTGAGTTATTGACATATCACTCTTTATTTGACACTACATTTTGATCTACCACTTTCGTTTATCATCTTTTAGAATACTAATTACTATACCTCTTCTTCAGTTATTGACATATCCCCCTTTATTTGACACTACGTTTTGATCTACCACTTTGGTTTATCATCTTTTAGAATACTAGTTACTATACCTCTTCTTGAGTTATTGACATATCCCCTTTTATTTGACACTACGTTTTGATCTACCACTTTGGTTTATCACCTTTTAGAATACTAGTTACTATACCTCTTCTTGAGTTATTGACATATCACTCTTTATTTGACACTACGCTTTGATCTACCATTTTGATTTATCACCTCTTAGAATACTAGATGCTATACCTCTTCTTGAGTTAATGACATATCCCCCTTTATTTGACACTACGTTTTGATCTACCACTTTCCTTTATCATCTTTTAGAATACTAATTACTCTACCTCTTCTTCAGTTATTGACATACCCCCCTTTATTGGACACTACGTTTTGATCTACCGCTTTGATTTATCATCTTTTAGAATATTAGTTACTATACCTCTTCTTGAGTTATTGACATATCCCCCTTTATTTGACACTACGTTTTGATGTACCACTTTGGTTTATCACCTTTTAGAATACTAGTTACTATGCTTCTTCTTGAGTTATTGACATATCCCCCTTTATTGGACACTACGTTTTGATCTACCACTTTGATTTATCACCTTTTGGAATACTAGATGCTATACCTTTTCTTGAGTTAATGACATATCCCCCTTTATTTGACATTACGTTTTGATCTACCACTTTGCTTTATCATCTTTTAGAATACTAATTACTATACCTCTTCTTCAGTTATTGACATATTCCCCTTTATTGGACACTACGCTTTGATCTACCACTTTGGTTTATCACCTTTTAGAATACTAGTTACTATACCTCTTCTTGAGTTATTGACATATCCCCCTTTATTGGACACTACGTTTTGATCTACCATTTTGGTTTATCACCTTTTAGAATACTAGTTACTATACCTCTTCTTGAGTTATTGACATATCACTCTTTATTGGACACTACATTTTGATCTACCACTTTGGTTTATCACCTTTTAGAATACTAGTTACTATACCTCTTCTTGAGTTATTGACATATCATTCTTTATTTGACACTACGTTTTGATCTACCACTTTGGTTTATCACCTTTTAGAATACTAGTTGCTATACCTCTTCTTGAGTTATTGACATATCACTCTTTATTGGACACTACGTTTTGATCTACCACTTTGGTTTTTCATCTTTTAGAATACTAGTTACTATACCTCTTCTTGAGTTATTGACATATCCCCCTTTATTTGACACTACGTTTTGATCTACCACTTTGGTTTATCACCTTTTAGAATACTGGTTACTATACTTCTTTTTCAGTTATTCACATATCCCCCTTTATTGAACACTACGCTTTGATCTACCACTTTGGTTTATCACCTTTTAGAATACTAGTTACTATACCTCTTCTTGAGTTATTGACATATCACTCTTTATTTGACACTACGTTTTGATCTACCACTTTCGTTTATCATCTTTTAGAATACTAATTACTATACCTCTTCTTCAGTTATTGACATATCCCCCTTTATTTGACACTACGTTTTGATCTACCACTTTGGTTTATCATCTTTTAGAATACTAGTTACTATACCTCTTCTTGAGTTATTGACATATCACTCTTTATTTGACACTACATTTTGATCTACCACTTTCGTTTATCATCTTTTAGAATACTAATTACTATACCTCTTCTTCAGTTATTGACATATCCCCCTTTATTTGACACTACGTTTTGATCTACCACTTTGGTTTATCATCTTTTAGAATAATAGTTACTATACCTCTTCTTGAGTTATTGACATATCCCCTTTTATTTGACACTACGTTTTGATCTACCACTTTGGTTTATCACCTTTTAGAATACTAGTTACTATACCTCTTCTTGAGTTATTGACATATCACTCTTTATTTGACACTACGCTTTGATCTACCATTTTGATTTATCACCTCTTAGAATACTAGATGCTATACCTCTTCTTGAGTTAATGACATATCCCCCTTTATTTGACACTACGTTTTGATCTACCACTTTCCTTTATCATCTTTTAGAATACTAATTACTATACCTCTTCTTCAGTTATTGACATATCCCCCTTTATTGGACACTACGTTTTGATCTACCGCTTTGGTTTATCATCTTTTAGAATACTAGTTACTATACCTCTTCTTGAGTTATTGACATATCCCCCTTTATTTGACACTACATTTTGATCTACCACTTTGGTTTATCACCTTTTAGAATACTAGTTACTATGCTTCTTCTTGAGTTATTGACATATCCCCCTTTATTGGACACTACGTTTTGATCTACCACTTTGATTTATCACCTTTTGGAATACTAGATGCTATACCTTTTCTTGAGTTAATGACATATCCCCCTTTATTTGACACTACGTTTTGATCTACCACTTTGCTTTATCATCTTTTAGAATACTAATTACTATACCTCTTCTTCAGTTATTGACATATTCCCCTTTATTGGACACTACGCTTTGATCTACCACTTTGGTTTATCACCTTTTAGAATACTAGTTACTATACCTCTTCTTGAGTTATTGACATATCCCCCTTTATTGGACACTACGTTTTGATCTACCATTTTGGTTTATCACCTTTTAGAATACTAGTTACTATACCTCTTCTTGAGTTATTGACATATCACTCTTTATTGGACACTACATTTTGATCTACCACTTTGGTTTATCACCTTTTAGAATACTAGTTACTATACCTCTTCTTGAGTTATTGACATATCATTCTTTATTTGACACTACGTTTTGATCTACCACTTTGGTTTATCACCTTTTAGAATACTAGTTGCTATACCTCTTCTTGAGTTATTGACATATCACTCTTTATTGGACACTACGTTTTGATCTACCACTTTGGTTTTTCATCTTTTAGAATACTAGTTACTATACCTCTTCTTGAGTTATTGACATATCCCCCTTTATTTGACACTACGTTTTGATCTACCACTTTCGTTTATCACCTTTTAGAATACTGGTTACTATACTTCTTTTTCAGTTATTCACATATCCCCCTTTATTGAACACTACGTTTTGATCTACCACTTTGGTTTATCACCTTTTAGAATACTAGTTACTATACCTCTTCTTGAGTTATTGACATATCACTCTTTATTTGACACTACGTTTTGATCTACCACTTTGATTTATCACCTTTTAGAATACTAATTACTATACCTCTTCTTCAGTTATTGACATATCCCCCTTTATTGGACATTACGTTTTGATCTACCGCTTTGGTTTATCATCTTTTAGAATACTAGTTACTATACCTCTTCTTGAGTTATTGACATATCCCCCTTTATTTGACACTACGTTTTGATCTACCACTTTGATTTATCACCTTTTAGAATACTAGATGCTATACCTCTTCTTGAGTTAATGACATATCCCCCTTTGCTTGACACTACGTTTTGATCTACCACTTTGCTTTATCATCTTTTAGAATACTAATTACTATACCTCTTCTTCAGTTATTGACATATTCCCCTTTATTGGACACTACGCTTTGATCTACCACTTTGGTTTATCACCTTTTAGAATACTAGTTACTATACCTCTTCTTGAGTTATTGACATATCCCCCTTTATTGGACACTACGTTTTGATCTACCATTTTGGTTTATCACCTTTTAGAATACTAGTTACTATACCTCTTCTTGAGTTATTGACATATCACTCTTTATTTGACACTACGTTTTGATCTATCACTTTGGTTTATCACTTTCTAGAATACTAGTTGCTATACCTCTTCTTGAGTTATTGACATATCCCCCTTTATTTGACACTACGCTTTGATCTACCACTTTGGTTTATCATCTTTTAGAATACTAGTTACTATACCTCTTCTTGAGTTATTGACATATCCCCCTTTATTTGACACTACGTTTTGATCTACCACTTTGGTTTATCACCCTTTAGAATACTAGTTACTATACCTCTTCTTGGGTTATTGACATATCATTCTTTATTTGACACTACGTTTTGATCTACCACTTTGGTTTATCACCTTTTAGAATACTAGTTACTATGCTTCTTCTTGAGTTATTGACATATCCCCCTTTATTGGACACTACGTTTTGATCTACCACTTTGATTTATCACCTTTTAGAATACTAGATGCTATACCTCTTCTTGAGTTAATGACATATCCCCCTTTGTTTGACACTACGTTTTGATCTACCACTTTGCTTTATCATCTTTTAGAATACTAATTACTATACCTCTTCTTCAGTTATTGACATATTCTCCTTTATTGGACACTACGCTTTGATCTACCACTTTGGTTTATCACCTTTTAGAATACTAATTACTATACCTCTTCTTCAGTTATTGACATATCCTCCTTTATTGGACACTACGTTTTGATCTACCATTTTGGTTTATCACCTTTTAGAATACTAGTTACTATACCTCTTCTTGAGTTATTGACATATCACTCTTTATTTGACACTACGTTTTGATCTATCACTTTGGTTTATCACTTTCTAGAATACTAGTTGCTATACCTCTTCTTGAGTTATTGACATATCCCCCTTTATTTGACACTACGCTTTGATCTACCACTTTGGTTTATCATCTTTTAGAATACTAGTTACTATACCTCTTCTTGAGTTATTGACATATCCCCCTTTATTTGACACTACGTTTTGATCTACCACTTTGGTTTATCACCCTTTAGAATACTAGTTACTATATCTCTTCTTGGGTTATTGACATATCATTCTTTATTTGACACTACGTTTTGATCTACCACTTTGGTTTATCACCTTTTAGAATACTAGTTGCTATACCTCTTCTTGAGTTATTGACATATCACTCTTTATTGGACATTACGTTTTGATCTACCACTTTGGTTTTTCATCTTTTAGAATACTAGTTACTATACCTCTTCTTGAGTTATTGACATATCCCCCTTTATTTGACACTACGTTTTGATCTACCACTTTGGTTTATCACCTTTTAGAATACTGGTTACTATACTTCTTCTTCAGTTATTCACATATCCCCCTTTATTGGACACTACGTTTTGATCTACCACTTTGATTTATCACCTTTTAGAATACTAGTTACTATACTTCTTCTTGAGTTATTGACATATCCCCCTTTATTTGACACTACGTTTTGATCTACCACTTTGCTTTATCATCTTTTAGAATACTAATTACTATACCTCTTCTTCAGTTATTGACATATTCCCCTTTATTGGACACTACGCTTTGATCTACCACTTTGGTTTATCACCTTTTAGAATACTAGTTACTATTCCTCTTCTTGAGTTATTGACATATCCCCCTTTATTGGACACTACGTTTTGATCTACCATTTTGGTTTATCACCTTTTAGAATACTAGTTACTATACCTCTTCTTGAGTTATTGACATATCACTCTTTATTTGACACTACGTTTTGATCTATCACTTTGGTTTATCACCTTTTAGAATACTAGTTGCTATTCCTCTTCTTGAGTTATTGACATATCCCCCTTTATTTGACACTACGCTTTGATCTACCACTTTGGTTTATCATCTTTTAGAATACTAGTTACTATACCTCTTCTTGAGTTATTGACATATCCCCCTTTATTTGACACTACGTTTTGATCTACCACTTTGGTTTATCACCCTTTAGAATACTAGTTACTATACCTCTTCTTGGGTTATTGACATATCACTCTTTATTGGACACTACATTTTGATCTACCACTTTGGTTTATCACCTTTTAGAATACTAGTTACTATACCTCTTCTTGAGTTATTTTTTTTTTAACAACAATATATTTTTATTCAAAATGCTTGTTACATTCTTACTTCAAAAGCCCAAGCTACTTATGAAGTATTTCATATTAATATTTTCTTATATAATTAAAATACTTTCAAATAATATAATATAACTGATGAGTATCAGACATTAATTAAATATACCTATACATACGCACCTACATCTACATACATACATCTATGCATATACACACATACATCTGCATGCATACATATACATATATACAATGTATACATATTTACATTTCAATATTTTCCCTTATTTTTGCTAACAGTTTACTATTTTGGAGTTTTTGCACCTGGCTTATTCTCGTAATATATTCTCTCACAAATAAAGAATATATGTTTACTTGTTTGGTCTTTTGTTCAGATACATAATATGCTTTGTATATAGAAAATCCTAAAATTGCTAAAAAATAGTTGAAATCAAAATAATCTTTATCAAATATCTTATACCCAAAAACAATATGTTTTAATGTGACAAAATTTTCTATATTAGATTTTTTCAATATTTGTTGTATTTTCACCCAAAATTCTTTGAGATAGGGACAAGACATAAAGTAATGTAGATAGTCTTCATCTTGACCACAGAAATTACATTGGCTATTAATAGCAATTCTCCATTTCATTAATAGTTTCTTTGTAGGAATTATATATTGCAATAATTTCCATCTGAATATTTTTAGCTTATTTTCTTCTAAATAATGAAAAATGAAAGAGTAAAGCTGACTCATGTTTGGTTTTTCATTTATAGACAAGTACCTTAACCATGTATTTATACCTATTGGTTTCAAAAATTTTATCTTAATATATTCATTATAAAAATATTTGTTGGACAGTTGTGACGGATCTATACATTTTCCATTTACTATAAACTTATCTTTTTGAAAATTTACAACACTTTTAATAGAGTTTTGAGCCCGTAATGTATGATACCATTCATTAGGTATCGCTTTTTTTAGGCAGATAAATTCAGATATCCAATTATTCTTGTATTTTAATTTATCTAAAATTAAATTCTGACTTATTTCCCCGTTTTCATTTAAAATATCATTGATATAAATTAAATCACTATTTATCCAATTATCAAACATTAAACTTTTATTTTTAAACAATATAAATTTATTTCCCCATATAAGCTGTTTTCTAATCTCTGCAAAATGTGATAGCGTTTTTGTTTGACCCCCACCCATTTTTATCCAGGTTTGCAATATTTCTATATAAAAATCAGGAATATATCTTAAATAATCTTTAATTTTTTTGTATTCGATATTCATTGAAAATATCAACCAATTCTTACCAAATTGTCTAAAGTATTTATATGGTATCAATTTCCAATTGTCCATTTCTCCACTAACAAATCTACTTACCCATGATGCTCTCAGTGATGCAAAGTAACTTCCTATGTCTATCATATTTAAACCCCCCATTTCAAAATTACCTATCATAGTGTTTCTTTTAACTTTGTCTGGTTTACCATCCCATATGAATTTGAAACATTTACTTTCAATTTCTTTTCTATATTTGTCTGGCACGACACATGCACTAGCAACAAAAGTAAATATAGGTATGACTAACGCTTTAATAATCATAATTTTCCCAAAAATAGTTAAATTTCGTTTTCCCCAAGAAAAGAATAAAGTATTCATTTTATCTATTTTATTTTCCCAGTTTAATTTTTCACAGTCTTCTTTATTGTTACCAAAATATACACCCAATGTTTTAATAGGTTTTTCATACCATTTAATGCCCTCTATTTTATCTTTACTGTGCTTTAGTTTTCCTACCCAAATTCCCCCAGTTTTATTTTTGTTCATTAATAATCCAGAAAAAGACCCGAAAGTTTCTATTTCATTAAATGCTATATATATTTCTTCTTTAGACGTACAAAATAAAGTTGTGTCATCAGCGAGTTGCGATATCTTAATGCTATGAGTTGTTTCGTCTATTTTTATTTGAAATCCCTTAATATCTTTATTGTTTCTAAGTCTTGAAGCCATGATTTCCACTGACAAGACAAACAACAAAGTTGATAAAGGACACCCTTGACGAATTCCTCTTGTATTCTTAAACATTTCTGAGACCCACCCATTGCTCATTACACACGTTTGTATATCTGTATATAAAGTTTTTACCCAGTTAATGAAAGATTCATTGAATCCAAAATGCTTAAGAGTATTTAGCATGAAATTCCATTCCAAAGAATCAAAAGCCTTTGTAAAGTCAACGAAAATTATAGCCCCTTCTATTTTATATATATCTGCATAGTCTATGATATCCTGTATTTGTCTAAGATTAAAACCAATAAATCTATTTTTTACATACCCTGTTTGATCTATGTTAATTATTTTTGGTAAAACTTTTTTCAAACGTTGTGCTAAAACATGTGAAATCAGTTTAAGATCTACATTCAAAAGAGAAATCGGACGATAGTTATCAAGACATAAATGATCCCCCTTTTTAAATAGTAACGATAAAATACTTGACCGTTGTGAATAAGACATTAAAGCCTCATTGTAACTCTTATTATAGATATCCGTAAGAACAATTTTTAATTTCCCCCAAAATGCTCTGTAAAATTCTACGGTTAGCCCATCTAACCCTGGAGATTTATTCAATTTCATGTTTCCTATAGCCTCAGAACATTCGGTATCAGTTACCTCCCCATCACAATCTAATTTTTCTTTGTCGTTTAAAATTTTATCTAGTTTTGTATCAAAAATATATTCTTTTGATGAAATTTCATCTGTTTTTTTCGACGTATAAAGTTGTTCATAGTAGTCCTTAATTGTATTAAGTATTTCCCCTTGTTCTTTAATAACTTTATTGTTTTCATCTAGTAACTTACTTATAGATTTTTTAACCTGTCTTTGCTTTTCTAAACCCAAAAAGTATGAATTATTTTTTTCACCCAATTCTACCCATTTTTCTCTCGACCTAATTTGCGCCCCTTTTGCCTTTTGGTTATAAATTTGTTCTAGTTCTTTCTCAATATCATTAATTCGTTTATCTAAACTTTCGTCTGTGATATCTAAAGAGTCCCGATGTGATGATAAATTTTGTAGTTCTTTTTCTAAAGATCTTCTAGCTTCTCGATTAAATTTTGATTTACTTTTACAATATATAATAGTTGCTTCTCTAATTTCTATTTTTAGAACGTCCCATAAAAGCCGACAATCTACGTTATCGTTTACCTTATCGTAAATATATATATCAATCAGATTATTAATCAATAGTTGGTACTCTACTTCCTGTAGTATTGAATTATTGATTTTCCAATAACCCCTACCCTTTTCTGAAACCCCTGGTATAAAATTTATATATACACTTTGGTGATCAGTAGATTGTATGGTTACAGGTTTAATTTTACATGTTTCTACAAGAGAACAAAAATATGTCCCAATAAATATCATATCTATACGACTGGCCTGTGTTTTATCCTTCCGTCGCCAAGTAAATTGTTGTTTATCTTGATTAAATTTTCTCCAAATATCTGTTAAATTATTTGCTTTTATAAACGTTTTTAAACTTGCTACTGGTTGTATAAATGTACCATTTTTACATTTACTTTTCCTATCAATTGGCATAAGAGTTTCGTTAAAATCACCACCAACTATTGGTATTCCAGTCCCATGTTCCTTTAAGAATCTACTTACATTTTTAAAAAACACATTTCTCAATGTTCTGCAGTTAGGTGCATATATACTTACCATTGAAAACACGGTGTTTTCAATTTGTATGTTTATAAGTATCATTCTACCATCTTCGTCCGTAAACTTATCCATAATTTCGTAATTCAATGATTTATTGATAACTATACCTACCCCCCTACTTGCGGATGTACCGTTACTACAATAAATAGCGAAATTTGTTTTGTTTTTTATTTCATTTTCAATATTTTCATCTAAATGAGTTTCCTGTAAAAAAGCTATTGAACACTTTTGTGTTTTTATCCACTCAACTACCCTATTTCGTTTTTCTCTCCCGTGAATACCATTAACATTCAAACTACACAAATTTATCATATTTTTAGAAATCATATTGTTTATGAGTCACATCAATCGTAATATAAATAGTATACATAACTATAAGTTAACACCATCATTAAAAAAATACATCGAATGTTTAACAATACATGACAATACTTTTTCGAATATTTACATAGTTTATCTACATATATTTTCATCAATGTTTTATAACCCGTAATTTTGACATGTTTTATACCGTTAAAGGGTTTTAATAATTTACATGTACATGAATCTTGACCTTCGACAGTTTCGTGCCAGCTGACCAACACGACTATTGCGTGTAGTTGTCTGTTTGAAAGTGTGCACGTGTGATATAATATACATAACGTACTTTTAAGTTCAACATAGTGATGGGATATAGTTTGTGTAAGAGTATAGATTCCAATAACGACCATAGTTATGTTATTTATACTTTGGAATATATCTGAAAAATTGCGCACGTGTTCAAAATATGAAAGTTTCGGATTTGACTGAGCCTGTACAGGTAAGTACATGTATAGAAATAGAAATACTTTTAAACATTTTTTGTATTTAAACTGGTACTGTATTTTCATGTTAACCAATAGTTTCTCTTGTTCACAAACATCTCTCAGCAGTGCACATTTGTTTTTAATTGTACATGTTGTATACAAATACAAGTAATTATTATTGTATTCATAATTATATCGATTGGCGTAAATCTCATCGGTCTGTTGACATTTTTTGATAGACTTAATCAAGGTCGTTACTATTAATAGTCTGGGGAAAAACCAAGGTCGTTCGTGTTTATGATATATGTAAACAGTAATCAGCTGAGAAATTTTTCCATATTTGAATGGAGAATTTTTACACGGATATTTGTTTACATTAAAAATCATAGAAGCTTTCACATGTTTATAAACTGAATTATTATTATACTGTCTCATCAACATTAAACTAGACACTGAATTATGACAAATTGATAATATATTACACATCGATTTTGTACATGTATACAATATTATACACTCATCATCATTTATACTCATATCTATATTCATACATATATTTTCTGACGTACTATCAGTTTGTTTATCATCTACTACGTTCACAAATAATTTTACTCTATGTTTGAGCTGAAAAATTGTTTTATTTTTTGATTTTTTTTTTAAATGTTTTCGTAACATAAGATAAAAAAGAATAACAATAAATATTAAGATGTATACATGGTATAACTTGTTTACAAGGAATAGCATGAAAAGGTAATTATTTAGTTTTTTATTCATCAACATTAATTTTACTCTATTATTGAGCTTAGGACATTTATAATAATGCATTTTTTTTTGTATATATATCAATATATATATATATATATTTGTTTTTTTTTTGTAAAGACAATTTGCAACATAAATATTACAGTTACAAAGAATTAATTTGACTTTCCATCTGCAGTTTTGGCTTTCTTTGGTACATTACTATCACTATTTCTATCATAGAGTCTCTCTGTAGGTGTTGGTGGGGTATGGTTTCTCACATTCTGTTTGTTTGTGTTGCCTGGTGTTTTCAGAAAAGTTTGTATTGAGTGTTGACCCTTTTCTGATTTTTCAGTGTTTTTATTGTTTGTTGTCCTGACCTTTCTAGGTGAATCTTTAGCTGGTTCTGGTTTGTTTATGTTACCTTTAGTGGAAGAAGCTTCTTTGGTGGAAGCTTTTGTAGACTTGTTTTTATTTGTAATTGTCACATCAACATCTACCTGTGATTGTTTATTTGTTTTTCTACCTTTGGAATCATCTTGTTTTGTTTCATCATCTTGCCTATCATCTGTTCCTGCATGATGTTGTTCTGGTTCACTATTTTCTTCATTGAAATCTTTAGAACAATCCATCATTTTATGCCCACTTTCATGACACTTTCTACACACCCAATCATTAGGACAGTCATATATAAAGTGTCCTGGAGTTAAACATTTATGACAAGTTTTGTCACTGTCTTGAGTATAATTTCTGTTTTGGAACTCTGGTTGCCCAGGATGAAATACTCTTGCTATGTATTTACCTACTTTCAACATTCTTGGTATAGGTTTGCTTAATAGCTTACTGATCACCAACCTATCACCAGTCTCACAGTTGGTTAGTTTTCCATCCACTCTCAGCCTATCTCTAAATATTCCTTGGATTTCACATCCTTCCATAGCTAAAGCTCGGTCAATCTGTCCATCATCGGCAGATAGGGGAACATTTTTGATCTTTATTCTAATTGTATCTGGTTGATATCTAGAGGGATTGTGAGGATTTTGTAGGTGCAAGGGGATCTGCCTGCCACGCAGATTTATTCCTTGAACCAACAGTGACTGTCTGTCCTCCTCATTATCCATGTAGATTCTCCACATCTCGCGCACACGCTGAATCCCCTTTATACATTGGGCTTGCACTTTATCGCCTATGGCCTTATAAATTTCGACATTTGTTAACCATAACGACCGTTCAGGCTTGCGAGACCCAAACACATCTTCATCTTTAAGAAAGATCGGTTTCACATTTTCACTTTCTCTATAATGAGATTGTGTATAGCCTTGTTTTGGGAATTGATTATTGTGTTCATTTGTATCATCTGTATCTTGATTTTTATCTTGACGGTTGTTCCCGGACACAATTTGGGAGTACGACGCCATTTTTTCATTGTTTACAAGTTGTTCGTCAACTTCAATGCCATTATTCATCGGTTGCTCACCTCGCAATCCTTGAATGATTTGGTTAATTTGATCTTCACTCAATTGATTATACAATAACTCAAATTTTGACGACATTGCTTACCGAATTTCTATCTAAATTAAGTTTTATATTGGAGTAGTGTCTCAGTAAGCCTTGGCAAACTAAGGGCCATAATTCTTCTTGAGTTATTGACATATCATTCTTTATTTGACACTACGTTTTGATCTACCACTTTGGTTTATCACCTTTTAGAATACTAGTTGCTATACCTCTTCTTCAGTTATTGACATATCACTCTTTATTGGACACTACGTTTTGATCTACCACTTTGGTTTTTCATCTTTTAGAATACTAGTTACTATACCTCTTCTTGAGTTATTGACATATCCCCTTTTATTTGACACTACGTTTTGATCTACCACTTTGGTTTATCACCTTTTAGAATACTGGTTACTATACTTCTTCTTCAGTTATTCACATATCCCCCTTTATTTGACACTACGTTTTAATCTACCGCTTTGGTTTATCACCTTTTAGAATACTAGTTGCTATACCTCTTCTTGAGTTATTGACATATCACTCTTTATTTGACACTACATTTTGATCTACCACTTTGGTTTATCACCTTTTAGAATACTAATTACTATACCTCTTCTTGTGTTATTGACATATCCCTTTTTATTGAACACTACGTTTTGATCTACCACTTTGGTTTATCACCTTTTAGAATACTAGTTGCTATACCTCTTCTTGAGTTATTGACATATCACTCTTTATTTGACACTACGTTTTGATCTACCACTTTGGTTTATCACCTTTTAGAATACTAATTACTATACCTCTTCTTGTGTTATTGACATATCCCTTTTTATTGAACACTACGTTTTGCTCTACCACTTTGATTTATCACCTTTTAGAATACTAGTTACTATACTTCTTCTTGAGTTATTGACATATCCCCCTTTATTTGACACTACGTTTTGATCTATCACTTTGCTTTATCATCTTTTAGAATACTAATTACTATACCTCTTCTTCAGTTATTGACATATTCCCCTTTATTGGACACTACGCTTTGATCTACCACTTTGGTTTATCACCTTTTAGAATACTAGTTACTATACCTCTTCTTCAGTTATTGACATATCCCCCTTTATTGGACACTACGTTTTGATCTACCACTTTGGTTTATCACCTTTTAGAATACTAGTTGCTATTCCTCTTCTTGAGTTATTGACATATCCCCCTTTATTTGACACTACGCTTTGATCTACCACTTTGGTTTATCATCTTTTAGAATACTAGTTACTATACCTCTTCTTGAGTTATTGACATATCATTCTTTATTTGACACTACGTTTTGATCTACCACTTTGGTTTATCACCTTTTAGAATACTAGTTGCTATACCTCTTCTTCAGTTATTGACATATCACTCTTTATTGGACACTACGTTTTGATCTACCACTTTGGTTTTTCATCTTTTAGAATACTAGTTACTATACCTCTTCTTGAGTTATTGACATATCCCCTTTTATTTGACACTACGTTTTGATCTACCACTTTGGTTTATCACCTTTTAGAATACTGGTTACTATACTTCTTCTTCAGTTATTGACATATCCCCCTTTATTGAACACTACGTTTTGGTCTACCACTTTGGTTTATCACCTTTTAGAATACTAGTTACTATACTTCTTCTTGAGTTATTGACATATCCCCCTTTATTTGACACTACATTTTGATCTACCACTTTGCTTTATCACCTTTTAGAATACTAGTTACTATACCTCTTCTTGAGTTATTGACATATCCCCTTTATTTGACACTACGTTTTGATCTACCACTTTGGTTTATCACCTTTTAGAATACTAGTTGCTATACCTCTTTTTGAGTTATTGACATATCCCCCTTTATTTGACACTACGTTTTAATCTACCGCTTTGGTTTATCACCTTTTAGAATACTAGTTGCTATACCTCTTCTTGAGTTATTGACATATCACTCTTTATTTGACACTACGTTTTGATCTACCACTTTGGTTTATCACCTTTTAGAATACTAATTACTATACCTCTTCTTGTGTTATTGACATATCCCCTTTTATTGAACACTACGTTTTGATCTACCACTTTGGTTTATCATCTTTTAGAATACTAGTTACTATACCTCTTCTTGAGTTATTGACATATCCCCTTTTATTGAACACTACGTTTTGATCTACCACTTTGTTTAATCATCTTTTAGAATACTAATTACTATTCCTCTTCTTCAGTTATTGACATATCCCCCTTTATTGGACACTACGTTTTGATCTACCACTTTGGTTTATCACCTTTTAGAATACTAATTACTATACCTCTTCTTGAGTTATTGACATATCACTCTTTATTTGACACTATGTTTTGATCTACCACTTTGGTTTATCACCTTTTAGAATACTAGTTACTATACCTCTTCTTGAGTTATTGACATATCCCCTTTTATTGAACACTACGTTTTGATCTACCACTTTGGTTCATCATCTTTTAGAATACTAATTACTATACCTCTTCTTGAGTTATTGACATATCCCCTTTTATTTGACACTACGTTTTGATCTACCACTTTGGTTAATCATCTTTTAAAATACTAGTTACTATACCTCTTCTTGAGTTATTGGCATATCCCCTTTTATTGAACACTACGTTTGATCTACCACTTTGGTTAATCACCTTTTAGAATACTAATTACTATACCTCTTCTTGAGTTATTGACATATCCCCTTTTATTTGACACTACGTTTTGATCTACCACTTTAGTTTATCATCTTTTAGAATACTAGTTCCTATACCTCTTCTTGAGTTATTGACATATCCCCTTTTATTGAACACTACGTTTTGATCTACCACTTTGGTTAATCATCTTTTAGAATACTAATTACTATGCCTCTTCTTCAGTTATTGACATATCACTCTTTATTGGACACTACGTTTTGATCTACCACTTTGGTTTATCACCTTTTAGAATACTAGTTACTATACCTCTTCTTGAGTTATTGACATATCCCCGTTTATTGGACACTACGTTTTGATCTACCACTTTGGTCTATCACCTTTTAGAATACTGGTTACTATACTTCTTCTTGAGTTATTGACATATCCCCCTTTATTGAACACTACGTTTTGATCTACAATTTTGGTTTATCACCTTTTAGAATACTAGTTACTATACTTCTTCTTGAGTTATCGACATATCCCCGTTTATTTGACACTACGTTTTGATCTACCGCTTTGGTTTATCACCTTTTAGAATACTGGTTACTATACTTCTTCTTGAGTTATTGACATATCCCCCTTTATTGAACACTACGTTTTGATCTACCGCTTTGGTTTATCACCTTTTAGAATACTAGTTACTATACTTCTTCTTGAGTTATTGACATATCCCCCTTTATTTGACACTACGTTTTGATCTACCACTTTCGTTTATCATCTTTTAGAATACTAATTACTATACCTCTTCTTCAGTTATTGACATATCCCCCTTTATTTGACACTACGTTTTGATCTACCACTTTGATTTATCACCTTTTAGAATACTAGATGCTATACCTCTTCTTGTGTTATTGACATATCCCCCTTTATTTGACACTACGTTTTGATCTACCACTTTGCTTAATCATCTTTTAGAATACTAATTACTATACTTCTTCTTCAGTTATTGACATATCCTCCTTTATTTGACACTACGTTTTGATCTACCACTTTGGTTTATCACCTTTTAGAATACTAATTACTATACCTCTTCTTGTGTTATTGACATATCCCCCTTTATTGGACACTACGTTTTGATCTACCACTTTGGTTTATCACCTTTTAGAATACTAGTTACTATACCTCTTCTTGAGTTATTGACATATCCCCCTTTATTGGACACTACGTTTAGATCTACCACTTTGGTTTATCACCTTTTAGAATACTAGTTACTATACCTCTTCTTGTGTTATTGACATATCCCCCTTTATTGGACACTACGTTTTGATCTACCACTTTGGTTTATCACCTTTTAGAATACTAGTTTCTATACCTCTTCTTGTGTTATTGACATATCCCCCTTTATTGGACACTACGTTTTGATCTACCACTTTGGTTTATCACCTTTTAGAATACTAGTTACTATACCTCTTCTTGAGTTATTGACATATCACTCTTTATTTGACACTACGTTTTGATCTACCACTTTGGTTTATCACCTTTTAGAATACTAGTTTCTATACCTCTTCTTGTGTTATTGACATATCCCCCTTTATTGGACACTACGTTTTGATCTACCACTTTGGTTTATCACCTTTTAGAATACTAGTTACTATACCTCTTCTTGAGTTATTGACATATCCCCCTTTATTGGACACTACGTTTTGATCTACAACTTTGGTTTATCACCTTTTAGAATTCTAGTTGCTATACCTCTTCTTCAGTTATTGACATATCCCCCTTTATTGGACACTACGTTTTGATCTACCACTTTGGTTTATCACCTTTTAGAATACTAGTTACTATACCTCTTCTTGAGTTATTGACATATCACTCTTTATTTGACACTACGCTTTGATCTATCACTTTGGTTTATCACCTTTTAGAATACTAATTACTATACCTCTTCTTGAGTTATTGACATATCCCCCTTTATTGGACACTACTCTTTGATCTACCACTTTGGTTTATCACCTTTTAGAATACTAGTTACTATACCTCTTCTTGAGTTATTGACATATCACTCTTTATTGGACACTACGTTTTGATCTACCACTTTGGTTTATCACCTTTTAGAATACTAGTTACTATACCTCTTCTTGAGTTATTGACATATCACTCTTTATTTGACACTACGTTTTGATCTATCACTTTGGTTTATCACCTTTTAGAATACTAGTTACTATACCTCTTCTTGAGTTATTGACATATCCCCCTTTATTTGACACTACGTTTTGATCTACCACTTTGGTTTATCACCTTTTAGAATACTAGTTACTATGCCTCTTCTTGTGTTATTGACATATCCCCTTTTATTGAACACTACGTTTTGATCTACCACTTTGGTTAATCATCTTTTAGAATACTGATTACTATACCTCGTCTTCAGTTATTGACATATCCCCCTTTATTGGACACTACGTTTTGATCTACCACTTTGGTTAATCATCTTTTAGAATACTAATTACTATATCTCTTCTTCAGTTATTGACATATCCTCCTTTATTGGACACTACGTTTTGATCTACCACTTTGGTTTATCACCTTTTAGAATACTAATTACTATACCTCTTCTTCAGTTATTGACATATTCCCCTTTATTGGACACTACGTTTTGATCTACCACTTTGGTGTATCACCTTTTAGAATACTGGTTCATATACTTCTTCTTGAGTTATTGACATATCCCCCTTTATTGAACACTACGTTTTAATCTACCACTTTGGTTTATCACCTTTTATAATACTAGTTACTATACCTCTTCTTGAGTTATTGACATATCCCCCTTTATTTGACACTACGTTTTGATCTACCACTTTGGTTTATCATCTTTTAGAATACTAGTTACTATACCTCTTCTTGAGTTATTGACATATCCACTTTTATTGGACACTACGTTTTGATCTACCACTTTGGTTTATCACCTTTTAGGATACTAGTTATTATACCTCTTCTTGAGTTAATGACATATCCCCCTTTATTGGACACTACGTTTTGATCTACCACTTTGGTTTATCACCTTTTAGAATACTAGTTACTATACCTCTTCTTCAGTTATTGACATATCCCCCTTTATTGAACACTACGTTTTGATCTACCGCTTTGGTTTTTCCCCTTTTAGAATACTAGTTACTATACCTCTTCTTGAGTTATTGACATATCACTCTTTATTGGACACTACGTTTTGATCTACCACTTTGGTTTATCACCTTTTAGAATACTAGTTACTATACCTCTTCTTGAGTTATTGACATATCACTCTTTATTGGACACTACGTTTTGATCTACCACTTTGGTTTATCATCTTTTAGAATACTAGTTACTATACCTCTTCTTGAGTTATTGACATATCACTCTTTATTTGACACTACGTTTTGATCTACCACTTTGGTTTATCACCTTTTAGAATACTAGTTACAATACCTCTTCTTGAGTTATTGACATATCACTCTTTATTTGACACTACGTTTTGATCTACCACTTTGGTTTATCACCTTTAAGAATACTAGTTGCTATACCTCTTCTTGAGTTATTGACATATCCCCCTTTATTTGACACTACGTTTTGATCTACCACTTTGGTTTATCACCTTTTAGAATACTAGTTACAATACCTCTTCTTGAGTTATTGACATATCACTCTTTATTGGACACTACGTTTTGATCTACCACTTTAGTTTATCACCTTTTAGAATACTAGTTACTATTCCTCTTCTTGAGTTATTGACATATCGCTCTTTATTGGACACTACGTTTTGATCTACCACTTTGGTTTATCACCTTTTAGAATACTAGTTGCTATACCTCTTCTTGAGTTATTGACATATCACTCTTTATTGGACACTACGTTTTGATCTACCACTTTGGTTTATCACCTTTTAGAATACTAGTTACTATTCCTCTTCTTGAGTTATTGACATATCGCCCTTTATTGGACACTACGTTTTGATCTACCACTTTGGTTTATCACCTTTTAGAATACTAGTTGCTATACCTCTTCTTGAGTTATTGACATATCACTCTTTATTT
The DNA here is from genome assembly GCA_963383655.1 of Bathymodiolus septemdierum. Taxonomy (NCBI): domain Eukaryota; kingdom Metazoa; phylum Mollusca; class Bivalvia; order Mytilida; family Modiolidae; genus Bathymodiolus; species Bathymodiolus septemdierum. Next base: position 23,255,264 of record OY726527.1, on the reverse strand, counting down.
GACACTACGTTTTGATCTACCACTTTGGTTTATCACCTTTTAGAATACTAGTTACTATACCTCTTCTTGAGTTATTGACATATCCCGCTTTATTGGACACTACGTTTTGATCTACCACTTTGGTTTATCACCTTTTAGAATACTAGTTACTATACCTCTTCTTGAGTTATTGACATATCACTCTTTATTTGACACTACGTTTTGATCTACCACTTTGGTTTATCACCTTTTAGAATACTAGTTGCTATACCTCTTCTTGAGTTATTGACATATCCCCCTTTATTTGACACTACGTTTTGATCTACCACTTTGGTTTATCACCTTTTAGAATACTAATTACTATACCTCTTCTTCAGTTATTGACATATCCCCCTTTATTGGACACTACTCTTTGATCTACCACTTTGGTTTATCACCTTTTAGAATACTAGTTACTATACCTCTTCTTGAGTTATTGACATATCACTCTTTATTGGACACTACGTTTTGATCTACCACTTTGGTTTATCACCTTTTAGAATACTAGTTACTATACCTCTTCTTGAGTTATTGACATATCCCCCTTTATTGGACACTACGCTTTGATCTACCACTTTGGTTTATCACCTTTTAGAATACTAGTTACTATACCTCTTCTTCAGTTATTGACATATCCCCCTTTATTGGACACTACTCTTTGATCTACCACTTTGGTTTATCACCTTTTAGAATACTAGTTACTATACCTCTTCTTGAGTTATTGACATATCCACTTTTATTGGACACTACGTTTTGATCTACCACTTTGGTTTATCACCTTTTAGGATACTAGTTATTATACCTCTTCTTGAGTTATTGACATATCCCCCTTTATTGGACACTACGTTTTGATCTACCACTTTGGTTTATCACCTTTTAGAATACTAGTTACTATACCTCTTCTTCAGTTATTGACATATCCCCCTTTATTGAACACTACGTTTTGATCTACCGCTTTGGTTTTTCACCTTTTAGAATACTAGTTACTATACCTCTTCTTGAGTTATTGACATATCACTCTTTATTGGACACTACGTTTTGATCTACCACTTTGGTTTATCACCTTTTAGAATACTAGTTACTATACCTCTTCTTGAGTTATTGACATATCACTCTTTATTTGACACTACGTTTTGATCTACCACTTTGGTTTATCATCTTTTAGAATACTAGTTACTATACCTCTTCTTGAGTTATTGACATATCACTCTTTATTTGACACTACGTTTTGATCTACCACTTTGGTTTATCACCTTTTAGAATACTAGTTACTATACCTCTTCTTCAGTTATTGACATATCACTCTTTATTGGACACTACGTTTTGATCTACCACTTTGGTTTATCATCTTTTAGAATACTAGTTACTATACCTCTTCTTGAGTTATTGACATATCACTCTTTATTTGACACTACGTTTTGATCTACCACTTTGGTTTATCACCTTTTAGAATACTAGTTACTATACCTCTTCTTGAGTTATTGACATATCACTCTTTATTTGACACTACGTTTTGATCTACCACTTTGGTTTATCACCTTTAAGAATACTAGTTGCCATACCTCTTCTTGAGTTATTGACATATCCCCCTTTATTTGACACTACGTTTTGATCTACCACTTTGGTTTATCACCTTTTAGAATACTAGTTACTATACCTCTTCTTGAGTTATTGACATATCACTCTTTATTGGACACTACGTTTTGATCTACCACTTTGGTTTATCACCTTTTAGAATACTAGTTACTATACCTCTTCTTGAGTTATTGACATATCACTCTTTATTTGACACTACGTTTTGATCTACCACTTTGGTTTATCACATTTTAGAATACTAATTACTATACCTCTTCTTGAGTTATTGACATATCCCCCTTTATTCGACACTACGTTTTGATCTACCACTTTGGTTTATCACCTTTTAGAATACTAGTTACTATGCCTCTTCTTGAGTTATTGACATATCACTCTTTATTTGACACTACGTTTTGATCTACCACTTTGGTTTATCACCTTTTAGAATACTAGTTGCTATACCTCTTCTTGAGTTATTGACATATCCCCCTTTATTTGACACTACGTTTTGATCTACCACTTTGGTTTATCACCTTTTAGAAGACTAGTTACTATACCTCTTCTTGAGTTATTGACATATCACTCTTTATTGGACACTACGTTTAGATCTACCACTTTGGTTTATCACCTTTTAGAATACTAGTTACTATACCTCTTCTTGAGTTATTGACATATCCCCCTTTATTTGACACTACGTTTTGATCTACCACTTTGGTTTATCACCTTTTAGAATACTAGTTACTATACCTCTTCTTGAGTTATTGACATATCCCCCTTTATTGGACACTACGTTTTGATCTACCACTTTGGTTTATCACCTTTTAGAATACTAGTTACTATACCTCTTCTTGAGTTATTGACATATCACTCTTTATTTGACACTACGTTTTGATCTATCACTTTGGTTTATCACCTTTTAGAATACTAATTACTATACCTCTTCTTCAGTTATTGACATATCCCCCTTTATTTGACACTACGTTTTGATCTACCACTTTGGTTTATCATCTTTTAGAATACTAGTTACTATACCTCTTCTTGAGTTATTGACATATCACTCTTTATTTGACACTACGTTTTGATCTACCACTTTGGTTTATCACCTTTTAGAATACTAGTTTCTATACCTCTTCTTGTGTTATTGACATATCCCCCTTTATTGGACACTACGTTTTGATCTACCACTTTGGTTTATCACCTTTTAGAATACTAGTTACTATACCTCTTCTTGAGTTATTGACATATCCCCCTTTATTGGACACTACGTTTTGATCTACAACTTTGGTTTATCACCTTTTAGAATACTAGTTGCTATACCTCTTCTTCAGTTATTGACATATCCCCCTTTATTGGACACTACGTTTTGATCTATCACTTTGGTTTATCACCTTTTAGAATACTAATTACTATACCTCTTCTTGAGTTATTGACATATCACTCTTTATTTGACACTACGCTTTGATCTATCACTTTGGTTTATCACCTTTTAGAATACTAATTACTATACCTCTTCTTCAGTTATTGACATATCCCCCTTTATTGGACACTACTCTTTGATCTACCACTTTGGTTTATCACCTTTTAGAATACTAGTTACTATACCTCTTCTTGAGTTATTGACATATCACTCTTTATTGGACACTACGTTTTGATCTACCACTTTGGTTTATCACCTTTTAGAATACTAGTTACTATACCTCTTCTTGAGTTATTGACATATCCCCCTTTATTGGACACTACGCTTTGATCTACCACTTTGGTTTATCACCTTTTAGAATACTAGTTACTATGCCTCTTCTTGTGTTATTGACATATCCCCTTTTATTGAACACTACGTTTTGATCTACCACTTTGGTTAATCATCTTTTAGAATACTGATTACTATACCTCGTCTTCAGTTATTGACATATCCCCCTTTATTGGACACTACGTTTTGATCTACCACTTTGGTTAATCATCTTTTAGAATACTAATTACTATATCTCTTCTTCAGTTATTGACATATCCTCCTTTATTGGACACTACGTTTTGATCTACCACTTTGGTTTATCACCTTTTAGAATACTAATTACTATACCTCTTCTTCAGTTATTGACATATTCCCCTTTATTGGACACTACGTTTTGATCTACCACTTTGGTGTATCACCTTTTAGAATACTGGTTCATATACTTCTTCTTGAGTTATTGACATATCCCCCTTTATTGAACACTACGTTTTAATCTACCACTTTGGTTTATCACCTTTTATAATACTAGTTACTATACCTCTTCTTGAGTTATTGACATATCCCCCTTTATTTGACACTACGTTTTGATCTACCACGTTGGTTTATCATCTTTTAGAATACTAGTTACTATACCTCTTCTTGAGTTATTGACATATCCACTTTTATTGGACACTACGTTTTGATCTACCACTTTGGTTTATCACCTTTTAGGATACTAGTTATTATACCTCTTCTTGAGTTATTGACATATCACTCTTTATTGGACACTACGTTTTGATCTACCACTTTGGTTTATCACCTTTTAGAATACTAGTTACTATACCTCTTCTTCAGTTATTGACATATCCCCCTTTATTGAACACTACGTTTTGATCTACCGCTTTGGTTTATCACCTTTTAGAATACTAGTTACTATACCTCTTCTTGAGTTATTGACATATCACTCTTTATTGGACACTACGTTTTGATCTACCACTTTGGTTTATCATCTTTTAGAATACTAGTTACTATACCTCTTCTTGAGTTATTGACATATCACTCTTTATTTGACACTACGTTTTGATCTACCACTTTGGTTTATCACCTTTTAGAATACTAGTTTCTATACCTCTTCTTGTGTTATTGACATATCCCCCTTTATTGGACACTACGTTTTGATCTACCACTTTGGTTTATCACCTTTTAGAATACTAGTTACTATACCTCTTCTTGAGTTATTGACATATCCCCCTTTATTGGACACTACGTTTTGATCTACAACTTTGGTTTATCACCTTTTAGAATACTAGTTGCTATACCTCTTCTTCAGTTATTGACATATCCCCCTTTATTGGACACTACGTTTTGATCTATCACTTTGGTTTATCACCTTTTAGAATACTAATTACTATACCTCTTCTTGAGTTATTGACATATCACTCTTTATTTGACACTACGCTTTGATCTATCACTTTGGTTTATCACCTTTTAGAATACTAATTACTATACCTCTTCTTCAGTTATTGACATATCCCCCTTTATTGGACACTACTCTTTGATCTACCACTTTGGTTTATCACCTTTTAGAATACTAGTTACTATACCTCTTCTTGAGTTATTGACATATCACTCTTTATTGGACACTACGTTTTGATCTACCACTTTGGTTTATCACCTTTTAGAATACTAGTTACTATACCTCTTCTTGAGTTATTGACATATCCCCCTTTATTGGACACTACGCTTTGATCTACCACTTTGGTTTATCACCTTTTAGAATACTAGTTACTATGCCTCTTCTTGTGTTATTGACATATCCCCTTTTATTGAACACTACGTTTTGATCTACCACTTTGGTTAATCATCTTTTAGAATACTGATTACTATACCTCGTCTTCAGTTATTGACATATCCCCCTTTATTGGACACTACGTTTTGATCTACCACTTTGGTTAATCATCTTTTAGAATACTAATTACTATATCTCTTCTTCAGTTATTGACATATCCTCCTTTATTGGACACTACGTTTTGATCTACCACTTTGGTTTATCACCTTTTAGAATACTAATTACTATACCTCTTCTTCAGTTATTGACATATTCCCCTTTATTGGACACTACGTTTTGATCTACCACTTTGGTGTATCACCTTTTAGAATACTGGTTCATATACTTCTTCTTGAGTTATTGACATATCCCCCTTTATTGAACACTACGTTTTAATCTACCACTTTGGTTTATCACCTTTTATAATACTAGTTACTATACCTCTTCTTGAGTTATTGACATATCCCCCTTTATTTGACACTACGTTTTGATCTACCACTTTGGTTTATCATCTTTTAGAATACTAGTTACTATACCTCTTCTTGAGTTATTGACATATCCACTTTTATTGGACACTACGTTTTGATCTACCACTTTGGTTTATCACCTTTTAGGATACTAGTTATTATACCTCTTCTTGAGTTATTGACATATCACTCTTTATTGGACACTACGTTTTGATCTACCACTTTGGTTTATCACCTTTTAGAATACTAGTTACTATACCTCTTCTTCAGTTATTGACATATCCCCCTTTATTGAACACTACGTTTTGATCTACCGCTTTGGTTTATCACCTTTTAGAATACTAGTTACTATACCTCTTCTTGAGTTATTGACATATCACTCTTTATTGGACACTACGTTTTGATCTACCACTTTGGTTTATCACCTTTTAGAATACTAATTACTATACCTCTTCTTGAGTTATTGACATATCACTCTTTATTGGACACTACGTTTTGATCTACCACTTTAGTTTATCACCTTTTAGAATACTAGTTACTATACCTCTTCTTGAGTTATTGACATATCCCCCTTTATTTGACACTACGTTTTGATCTACCACTTTAGTTTATCACCTTTTAGAATACTAATTACTATACCTCTTCTTGAGTTATTGACATATCACTCTTTATTTGACACTACGTTTTGATCTACCACTTTGGTTTATCACATTTTAGAATACTAATTACTATACCTCTTCTTGAGTTATTGACATATCACTCTTTATTTGACACTACGTTTTGATCTACCACTTTGGTTTATCACATTTTAGAATACTAATTACTATACCTCTTCTTGAGTTATTGACATATCACTCTTTATTTGACACTACGTTTTGATCTACCACTTTGGTTTATCACATTTTAGAATACTAATTACTATACCTCTTCTTGAGTTATTGACATATCCCCCTTTATTGGACACTACGTTTTGATCTACCACTTTGGTTTATCACCTTTTAGAATACTAGTTACTATACCTCTTCTTGAGTTATTGACATATCACTCTTTATTGGACACTACGTTTTGATCTACCACTTTGGTTTATCACCTTTTAGAATACTAGTTACTATGCCTCTTCTTGAGTTATTGACATATCACTCTTTATTGGACACTACGTTTTGCTCTACCACTTTGGTTTATCACCTTTTAGAATACTAGTTACTATGCCTCTTCTTGAGTTATTGACATATCACTCTTTATTGGACACTACGTTTTGCTCTACCACTTTGGTTTATCACCTTTTAGAATACTAGTTACTATACCTCTTCTTGAGTTATTGACATATCCCCCTTTATTTGACACTACGTTTTGATCTACCACTTTGGTTTATCACCTTTTAGAATACTAGTTACTATGCCTCTTCTTGAGTTATTGACATATCCCCCTTTATTTGACACTACGTTTTGATCTACCACTTTGGTTTATCACCTTTTAGAATACTAGTTGCTATACCTCTTCTTGAGTTATTGACATATCCCCCTTTATTGGACACTACGTTTTGATCTACCACTTTGGTTTATCACCTTTTAGAATACTAGTTGCTATACCTCTTCTTGAGTTATTGACATATCACTCTTTATTGAACACTACGTTTTGATCTACCACTTTGGTTTATCATCTTTAAGAATACTAGTTGCTATACCTCTTCTTGAGTTATTGACATATCCCCCTTTATTGGACACTACGTTTTGATCTACGACTTTAGTTTATCACCTTTTAGAATACTAATTATTATACCCCTTCTTGAGCTATTGACATATCACTCTTTTTCATGTCCATAGTTTATTGATATAAACACATTTTCCTATATCTATCCAAAAATATTTAACGAATTCACTGGTATTCAACCATCTGATTCCCGTCTTTTCTCAATTTCCATTCTTTAAGTAGCTAAATTCAGTTCATATCAGGTTACTTTACCATCTGAAGACTTCTTTATATTGTTATTTAATAGCTAAAGTCAGTTCATATCAGGTCACTTTACCATCTGTGGACTATATTATATTGTTATTTAATAGATCAAGTCAGTTCATATCATGTCACTTTACCATCTAAGGACTATTTTATATTGTTGCTTAATAGATCAAGTCAGTTCATATCAGATCACTTTACCATCTGAAGACTATTTTATATTGTTATTTAATAGATCAAGTCAGTTCATATCATGTCACTTTACCATCTGAGGACTATTTTATATTGTTGTTTAATAGGTCAAGTCAGTTCATATCAGGTTACTTTACCATCTGAGGACTATTTTATATTGTTATTTAATAGGTCAAGTAAGTTCATATCAGGTTACTTTACCATCTGTGGACTATTTTATATTGTTGTTTAATAGGTCAAGTCAGTTCATATCAGATCACTTTACCCTCTGAAGACTATTTTATATTGTTATTTAATAGATCAAGTCAGTTCATATCAGGTCACTTTACCATCTGAGGACTATTTTATATTGTTATTTAATAGCTAAAGTCAGTTCATATCAGATCACTTTACCATCTGAGGACTATTTTATATTGTTGTTTAATAGGTCAAGTCAGTTCATATCAGGTTACTTTACCATCTAAAGACTATTTTATATTGTTGTTTAATAGGTCAAGTCAGTTCATATCAGGTTAATTTACCATCTGAGGACTATTTTATATTGTTGTTTAATAGGTTAAGTCAGTTCATATCAGGTTACTTTACCCTCTGAAGACTATTTTATATTGTTATTTAATAGATCAAGTCAGTTCATATCAGGTCACTTTACCATCTGAGGACTATTTTATATTGTTATTTAATAGGTCAAGTCAGTTCATATCAGGTCACTTTACCATCTGAGGACTATTTTATATTGTTATTTAATAAGTCAAGTCAGTTCATATCAGGTCACTTTACCATCTGAGGACTATTTTATATTGTTATTTAATGGGTCAAGTCAGTTCATATCAGGTCACTTTACCATCTGAGGACTATTTTATATTGTTATTTAATAAGTCAAGTCAGTTCATATCAGGTCACTTTACCCTCTGAGGACTATTTTATATTGTTATTTAATAGGTCAAGTCAGTTCATATCAGGTCACTTTACCATCTGAGGACTATTTTATATTGTTATTTAATAGGTCAAGTCAGTTCATATCAGGTCACTTTACCATCTGAGGACTATTTTATATTGTTATTTAATAGGTCAAGTCAGTTCATATCATGTCACTTTACCCTCTGACGACTATTTTATATAGTTAGTTAAAAGGTCAAGTCAGTTCATATCAGGTCACTTTACCATCTGTGGACTATTTTATATTGTTATTTAATAGGTCAAGTCAGTTCATATCAGGTCACTTTACCATCTGAGGACTATTTAATATTGTTAGTTAATAGGTCAAGTCAGTTCATATCAGGTTACTTTACCATCTGAGGACTATTTTATATTGTTGTTTAATAGATCAAGTCAGTTCATATCAGGTCACTTTACCATCTGAGGACTACTTTATATTGTTATTTAATAGGTCAAGTCAGTTCATATCAGGTCACTTTACCATCTGAGGACTATTTTATATTGTTATTTAATAGGTCAAATCAGTTCATATCAGGTTACTTTACCATCTGAGGACTATTTTATATTGTTATTTAATGGGTCAAGTCATTTCATATCATGTCACTTTACCATCTGAGGACTATTTTATATTGTTATTTAATAGGTCAAGTCAGTTCATATCAGGTCACTTTACCATCTGAGGACTATTTTATATTGTTGTTTAATAGGTCAAGTCAGTTCATATCAGGTCACTTTACCATCTGAGGACTATTTTATATGGTTATTTAATAGGTCAAGTCAGTTCATATCAGGTCACTTTACCATCTGAGGACTATTTTATATTGTTATTTAATAGGTCAAGTCAGTTTATATCAGGTCACTTTACCATCTGAGGACTATTTTATATTGTTATTTAATAGGTCAAGTCAATTCATATCAGGTTACTTTACCATTTGAGGACTATTTTATATTGTTATTTAATAGATCAAATCAGTTCATATCAGGTCACTTTACCATCTGAGGACTATTTTATATTGTTATTTAATAGGTCAAGTAAGTTCATATCAGGTCACTTTACCATCTGAGAACTATTTTATATTGTTATTTAATAGGTCAAGTCAGTTCATATCAGGTTAATTTAGCATCTGAGGACTATTTTATATTGTTATTTAATAGGTCAAGTCAGTTCATATCAGGTCACTTTACCATCTGAGGACTATTTTATTTTGTTGTTTAATAGGTCAAGTCAGTTCATATCATTTTAATTTACCATCTGAGGACTATTTTATATTGTTATTTAATAGGTCAAGTCAGTTCATATCAGGTCACTTTACCATCTGAGGACTATTTTATATTGTTGTTTAATAGGTCAAGTCAGTTCATATCAGGTCACTTTACCATCTGAGGACTATTTTATATTGTTTTTTAATAGGTCAAGTCAGTTCATATCATTTTAATTTACCATCTGAGGACTATTTTATATTGTTATTTAATAGGTCAAGTCAGTTCATATCATTTTAATTTACCATCTGAGGACTATTTTATATTGTTATTTAATAGGTCAAGTCAGTTCATATCAGGTCACTTTACCATCTGAGGACTATTTTATATTGTTATTTAATAGGTCAAATCAGTTCATATCAGGTTACTTTACCATCTGAGGACTATTTTATATTGTTATTTAATGGGTCAAGTCATTTCATATCATGTCACTTTACCATCTGAGGACTATTTTATATTGTTATTTAATAGGTCAAGTCAGTTCATATCAGGTCACTTTACCATCTGAGGACTATTTTATATTGTTGTTTAATGGGTCAAGTCAGTTCATATCAGGTCACTTTACCATCTGAGGACTATTTTATATGGTTATTTAATAGGTCAAGTCAGTTCATATCAGGTCACTTTACCATCTGAGGACTATTTTATATTGTTATTTAATAGGTCAAGTCAGTTTATATCAGGTCACTTTACCATCTGAGGACTATTTTATATTGTTATTTAATAGGTCAAGTCAATTCATATCAGGTTACTTTACCATTTGAGGACTATTTTATATTGTTATTTAATAGATCAAATCAGTTCATATCAGGTCACTTTACCATCTGAGGACTATTTTATATTGTTATTTAATAGGTCAAGTAAGTTCATATCAGGTCACTTTACCATCTGAGAACTATTTTATATTGTTATTTAATAGGTCAAGTCAGTTCATATCAGGTTAATTTAGCATCTGAGGACTATTTTATATTGTTATTTAATAGGTCAAGTCAGTTCATATCAGGTCACTTTACCATCTGAGGACTATTTTATTTTGTTGTTTAATAGGTCAAGTCAGTTCATATCATTTTAATTTACCATCTGAGGACTATTTTATATTGTTATTTAATAGGTCAAGTCAGTTCATATCAGGTCACTTTACCATCTGAGGACTATTTTATATTGTTGTTTAATAGGTCAAGTCAGTTCATATCAGGTCACTTTACCATCTGAGGACTATTTTATATTGTTTTTTAATAGGTCAAGTCAGTTCATATCATTTTAATTTACCATCTGAGGACTATTTTATATTGTTATTTAATAGGTCAAGTCAGTTCATATCATTTTAATTTACCATCTGAGGACTATTTTATATTGTTATTTAATAGGTCAAGTCAGTTCATATCAGGTCACTTTACCATCTTAGGACTATTTTATATTGTTATTTAATAGGTCAAGTCAGTTCATATCATTTTAATTTACCATCTGAGGACTATTTTATATTGTTATTTAATAGGTCAAGTCAGTTCATATCATTTTAATTTACCATCTGAGGACTATTTTATATTGTTATTTAATAGGTCAAGTCAGTTCATATCAGGTCACTTTACCATCTGAGGACTATTTTATATTGTTATTTAATAGGTCAAGTCAGTTCATATCATTTTAATTTACCATCTGAGGACTATTTTATATTGTTATTTAATAGGTCAAGTCAGTTGATATCAGGTCACTTTACCATCTGAGGACTATTTTATATTGTTATTTAATAGGTCAAGTCAGTTCATATCAGGTCACTTTACCATCTGAGGACTATTTTATATTGTTATTTAAAAGGTCAAGTCAGTTCATATCATGTTGATTTACCATCTGAGGACTATTTTATATTGTTATTTAATAGATCAAGTCAGTTCATATCAGGTCACTTTACCATCTGAGGACTATTTTATATTGTTATTTAATAGGCCAAGTCAGTTCATATCAGGTCACTTTACCATCTGAGGACTATTTTATATTGTTATTTAATAGATCAAGTCAGTTCATATCAGTTCACTTTACCATCTGAGGACTTTTTATATTGTTATTTAATAGGTTAAGTCAGTTCATATCAGGTCACTTTACCATCTGAGGACTATTTTATATTGTTATTTAATAGGTCAAGTCAGTTCATATCAGGTCACTTTACCATTTGAGGACTATTTTATATTGTTGTTTAATAGGTCAAATCAGTTCATATCAGGTCACTTTACCATCTGAGGACTATTTTATATTGTTATTTAATAGGTCAAGTCAGTTCATATCAGGTCACTTTACCTTGTTATTAATTAATGGAATTTCTTGATAGGGGATTTTCTGATAGGGAATTTCCTGATAGGAGATTTTCTGATAGGGAATTTCCTGATAGGGGATTTCCTGATAGGGGATTTCCTGATAGGGAATTTCTTGATAAGGGATTTCCTGATAATGTTAATGACTTCTAATTTTTCATGTTTGGTTTACCATTTTTTAAGTAATTCTTTGCTTTTCCTAAAATGCTGTTCTGATCATTAATAATTAACCCACCTTCATTGTTAATCTTCGTATTGTTTTTTTTATGACATTTTTTGTTTCAATATTGAGGAAATATTTAGAAGGTTTTTCGCCTTCTTCTTTCCATTTCATTTTTTTTTCTTTTTTTGATATAATGGTTTTTTATATTTACTTGTCTCAGAGTTTTGATTGTTTTTGTTCTTAAGCTGTTCAATAAGGGTAATAACAAAATTACCGAACTCCGAACAATCTTACAAAGGGAATGTCAACACTCATAACTATATAAACAGACAAAATCAGTCAACAACAGGAAAACTGTGAAAACGTAATGACCCTGACTTGGTACAGGCATTTCTAAAGAAATGGTGGGTTGAATCAGATTTTAAAGCGCCAAACCTCCCGCTTTCATTACGGCTCAAAGGTTCAAGCGCTTCTTCTTTTCTATATTATTTTTCTAATTTACTTATGTCTGTTGAAAGTGTATTTTCTAACTTGGCTTTTTCTTTTGTCTTGAAAGAAGTAAAAGAATTTGCCCTTCCTCTTATATTTATGAGCAATGCTTCTAAAATAATTGGTCATGTTCAGACAGTCTATATCATTTAAGTTATCAGTATTATATACTAGTGGGGAATATTGTTTTTTGTTTGTATTTTATCGTTGTTTCTTTACATTTTTTTACATGTTCAACATCATAAAGTAGAGAGTTGTTACATTTCCATAGATATTAACTAATAATAAAACCATTGTGCAGAAGCTGTAAAATTACTGGTGTACTTCGTGTAAATCATTTCAATTCTGGATAAATTTCTCTGAATGGATCAGTTAATTATATATTTCCATCAATTCTAATACATTTTCTTTTCCCTTTGGGTTATTTATATTACAATAATGACTTGTATCTATCGTTTGATTCTGGACGGGTTGTTTATATTACAATAATGACTTGTATCTATCGTTTGATTCTGGAAGGGTTGCTTATATTACAATAATGACTTGAATCTATCGTTTGATTCTGGACGGGTTGTTTATATTACAATAATGACTTGAATCTATCGTTTGATTCTGGACGGGTTGTTTATATTACAATAATGACTTGTATCTATCGCTTGATTCTGGACGGGTTGCTTATATTACAATAATGACTTGTATCTATCGTTTGATTCTGAACGGGTTGTTTATATTACAATAATGACTTGTATCTATCGTTTGATTCTGAACGGGTTGTTTATATTACAATAATGACTTGTATCTATCGTTCGGGTTGTTTATATTACAATAATGACTTGTATCTATCGCTTGCGTTGTTTATATTACAATAATGACTTGTATCTATCGTTTGATTCTGGACAGGTTGTTTATATTACAATAATGACTTGTATCTATCGCTTGATTCTGGACGGGTTGCTTATATTACAATAATGACTTGTATCTATCGTTTGATTCTGAACGGGTTGTTTATATTACAATAATGACTTGTATCTATCGTTTGATTCTGGACGGGTTGTTTATATTACAATAATGACTTGTATCTATCGTTCGGGTTGTTTATATTACAATAATGACTTGTATCTATCGCTTGCGTTGTTTATATTACAATAATGACTTGTATCTATCGTTTGGGTTGTTTATATTACAATAATGACTTGTATCTATCGCTTGGGTTGTTTATATTACAATAATGACTTGTATCTATCGTTTGATTCTGGGCGGGTTGTTTATATTACAATAATGACTTGTATCTATCGTTTGGGTTGTTTATATTACAATAATGACTTGTATCTATCGTTTGATTCTGGACGGTTGTTTATATTACAATAATGACTTGTATCTATCGTTTGGGTTGTTTATATTACAATAATGACTAGTATCTATCGTTTGGGTTGTTTATATTACAATAATGACTTGTATCTATCGTTTGATTCTGGACGGGTTGTTTATATTACAATAATGACTTGTATCTATCGTTTGGGTTGTTTATATTACAATAATGACTTGTATCTATTGTTTGATTCTGGACGGGTTGTTTATATTACAATAATGACTTGTATCTATCGTTTGATTCTGGACGGGTTGTTTATATTACAATAATGACTTGTATCTATTGTTTGATTCTGTACGGGTTGTTTATATTACAATAATGACTTGTATCTATTGTTTGATTCTGTACGGGTTGTTTATATTACAATAATGACTTGTATCTATCGCTTGATTCTGGACGGGTTGCTTATATTACAATAATGACTTGTATCTATCGTTTGATTCTGGACGGGTTGTTTATATTACAATAATGACTTGTATCTATCGTTTGATTCTGGACGGGTTGTTTATATTACAATAATGACTTGTATCTATCGTTTGATTCTGGACGGGTTGCTTATATTACAATAATGACTTGTATCTATCGTTTGATTCTGGACGGGTTGCTTATATTACAATAATGACTTGTATCTATCGTTTGATTCTGGAACGGTTGCTTATATTACAATAATAACTTGTATCTATCGTTTGATTCTGGACGGGTTGTTTATATTACAATAATAACTTGTATCTATCGTTTGATTCTGGACGGGTTGTTTATATTACAATAATGACTTGTATCTATTGTTTGATTCTGGACGGGTTGTTTATATTACAATAATGACTTGTATCTATCGCTTGATTCTGGACGGGTTGTTTATATTACAATAATGACTTGTATCTATCGTTTGATTCTGGACGGGTTGTTTATATTACAATAATGACTTGTATCTATCGTTTGATTCTGGACGGGTTGTTTATATTACAATAATGACTTGTATCTATCGTTTGGGTTGTTTATATTACAATAATGACTTGTATCTATCGCTTGGGTTGTTTATATTACAATAATGACTTGTATCTATCGTTTGATTCTGGACGGGTTGTTTATATTACAATAATGACTTGTATCTATCGCTTGATTCTGGACGGGTTGCTTATATTACAATAATGACTTGTATCTATCGTTTGATTCTGAACGGGTTGTTTATATTACAATAATGACTTGTATCTATCGTTTGATTCTGGACGGGTTGTTTATATTACAATAATGACTTGTATCTATCGTTCGGGTTGTTTATATTACAATAATGACTTGTATCTATCGCTTGCGTTGTTTATATTACAATAATGACTTGTATCTATCGTTTGGATTGTTTATATTACAATAATGACTTGTATCTATCGCTTGGGTTGTTTATATTACAATAATGACTTGTATCTATCGTTTGATTCTGGGCGGGTTGTTTATATTACAATAATGACTTGTATCTATCGTTTGGGTTGTTTATATTACAATAATGACTTGTATCTATCGTTTGATTCTGGACGGTTGTTTATATTACAATAATGACTTGTATCTATCGTTTGGGTTGTTTATATTACAATAATGACTTGTATCTATCGTTTGGGTTGTTTATATTACAATAATGACTTGTATCTATCGTTTGATTCTGGACGGGTTGTTTATATTACAATAATGACTTGTATCTATCGTTTGGGTTGTTTATATTACAATAATGACTTGTATCTATCGTTTGGGTTGTTTATATTACAATAATGACTTGTATCTATCGTTTGGGTTGTTTATATTACAATAATGACTTGTATCTATCGTTTGGGTTGTTTATATTACAATAATGACTTGTATCTATCGTTTGATTCTGGACGGGTTGTTTATATTACAATAATGACTTGTATCTATCGTTTGGATTGTTTATATTACAATAATGACTTGTATCTATCGTTTGATTCTGGACGGTTGTTTATATTACAATAATGACTTGTATCTATCGCTTGGGTTGTTTATATTACAATAATGACTTGTATCTATCGCATGATTCTGGACGGGTTGTTTATATTACAATAATGACTTGTATCTATCGCTTGGGTTGTTTATATTACAATAATGACTTGTATCTATCGTTTGATTCTGGACGGGTTGTTTATATTACAATAATGACTTGTATCTATTGTTTGATTCTGTACGGGTTGTTTATTTTACAATAATGACTTGTATCTATCGTTTGATTCTGTACGGGTTGTTTATATTACAATAATGACTTGTATCTATCGTTTGATTCTGGACGGGTTGCTTATATTACAATAATGACTTGTATCTATCGTTTGATTCTGGACGGGTTTTTTATATTACAATAATGACTTGTATCTATCGTTTGATTCTGGACGGGTTGTTTATATTACAATAATGACTTGTATCTATCGTTTGATTCTGGACGGCTTGCTTATATTACAATAATGACTTGTATCTATCGTTTGATTCTGGACGGGTTGCTTATATTACAATAATGACTTGTATCTATCGTTTGATTCTGGAAGGGTTGCTTATATTACAATAATAACTTGTATCTATCGTTTGATTCTGGACGGGTTGTTTATATTACAATAATGACTTGTATCTATCGTTTGATTCTGGACGGGTTGTTTATATTACAATAATGACTTGTATCTATTGTTTGATTCTGGACGGGTTGTTTATATTACAATAATGACTTGTATCTATCGCTTGATTCTGGACGGGTTGTTTATATTACAATAATGACTTGTATCTATCGTTTGATTCTGGACGGGTTGTTTATATTACAATAATGACTTGTATCTATTGTTTGATTCTGTACGGGTTGTTTATATTACAATAATGACTTGTATCTATCGTTTGATTCTGTACGGGTTGTTTATATTACAATTATGACTTGTATCTATCGCTTGATTCTGGACGGGTTGCTTATATTACAATAATGACTTGTATCTATCGTTTGATTCCGGACGGGTTGTTTATATTACAATAATGACTTGTATCTATCGTTTGATTCTGGACGGGTTGTTTATATTACAATAATGACTTGTATCTATCGTTTGATTCTGGACGGGTTGCTTATATTACAATAATGACTTGTATCTATCGTTTGATTCTGGACGGGTTGCTTATATTACAATAATGACTTGTATCTATCGTTTGATTCTGGAAGGGTTGCTTATATTACAATAATAACTTGTATCTATCGTTTGATTCTGGACGGGTTGTTTATATTACAATAATGACTTGTATCTATCGTTTGATTCTGGACGGGTTGTTTATATTACAATAATGACTTGTATCTATCGTTTGATTCTGGACGGGTTGTTTATATTACAATAATGACTTGTATCTATTGTTTGATTCTGGACGGGTTGTTTATATTACAATAATGACTTGTATCTATCGCTTGATTCTGGACGGGTTGTTTATATTACAATAATGACTTGTATCTATCGTTTGGGTTGTTTATATTACAATAATGACTTGTATCTATCGCTTGGGTTGTTTATATTACAATAATGACTTGTATCTATCGTTTGATTCTGGACGGGTTGTTTATATTACAATAATGACTTGTATCTATCGCTTGATTCTGGACGGGTTGCTTATATTACAATAATGACTTGTATCTATCGTTTGATTCTAAACGGGTTGTTTATATTACAATAATGACTTGTATCTATCGTTTGATTCTGGACGGGTTGTTTATATTACAATAATGACTTGTATCTATCGTTCGGGTTGTTTATATTACAATAATGACTTGTATCTATCGCTTGCGTTGTTTATATTACAATAATGACTTGTATCTATCGTTTGGGTTGTTTATATTACAATAATGACTTGTATCTATCGCTTGGGTTGTTTATATTACAATAATGACTTGTATCTATCGTTTGATTATGGGCGGGTTGTTTATATTACAATAATGACTTGTATCTATCGTTTGGGTTGTTTATATTACAATAATGACTTGTATCTATCGTTTGATTCTGGACGGTTGTTTATATTACAATAATGACTTGTATCTATCGTTTGGGTTGTTTATATTACAATAATGACTTGTATCTATCGTTTGGGTTGTTTATATTACAATAATGACTTGTATCTATCGTTTGATTCTGGGCGGGTTGTTTATATTACAATAATGACTTGTATCTATCGTTTGATTCTGGACGGGTTGCTTATATTACAATAATGACTTGTATCTATCGTTTGATTCTGGACGGGTTGTTTATATTACAATAATGACTTGTATCTATTGTTTGATTCTGGACGGGTTGTTTATATTACAATAATGACTTGTATCTATCGTTTGATTCTGGACGGGTTGTTTATATTACAATAATGACTTGTATCTATCGTTTGATTCTGGACGGGTTGTTTTTATTACAATAATGACTTGTATCTATCGTTTGGGTTGTTTATATTACAATAATGATTTGTATCTATCGTTTGGGTTGTTTATATTACAATAATGACTTGTATCTATCTATTGATTCTGGGCGGGTTGTTTATATTACAATAATGACTTGTATCTATCGTTTGATTCTGGACGGGTTGTTTATATTACAATAATGACTTGTATCTATCGTTTGGGTTGTTTATATTACAATAATGACTTGTATCTATCGTTTGATTCTGGACGGGTTGTTTATGTTGTAATAATGACTTGTATCTATCGTTTCATTCTGGACGGGTTGTTTATATTACAATAATGACTTGTATCTATCGTTTGGGTTGTTTATATTACAATAATGACTTGTATCTATCGTTTGGGTTGTTTATATTACAATAATGACTTGTATCTATCGTATGATTCTGGACCGGTTGTTTATATTACAATAATGACTTGTATCTATCGTTTGGATTGTTTATATTACAATAATGACTTGTATCTATCGTTTGATTCTGGACGGGTTGCTTATATTACAATAATCACTTGTAGCTTTCGCTTGGGTTGTTTATATTACAATAATGACTTGTATCTATCGCTTGATTCTGGACGGGTTGTTTATATTACAATAATGACTTGTATCTATCGCTTGGGTTGTTTATATTACAATAATGACTTGTATCTATCGTTTGATTCTGGACGGGTTGCTTATATTACAATAATGACTTGTATCTATCGTTTGATTCTGGACGGGTTGTTTATATTACAATAATGACTTGTATCTATCGTTTGATTCTGGACGGGTTGTTTATATTACAATAATGACTTGTATCTATCGTTTGATTCTGGACGGGTTGCTTATATTACAATAATGACTTGTATCTATCGTTTGATTCTGGACGGGTTGCTTATATTACAATAATGACTTGTATCTATCGTTTGATTCTGGAAGGGTTGCTTATATTACAATAATAACTTGTATCTATCGTTTGATTCTGGACGGGTTGTTTATATTACAATAATGACTTGTATCTATCGTTTGATTCTGGACGGGTTGTTTATATTACAATAATGACTTGTATCTATCGTTTGATTCTGTACGGGTTGTTTATATTACAATAATGACTTGTATCTATCGTTTGATTCTGGACGGGTTGTTTATATTACAATAATGACTTGTATCTATCGCTTGGGTTGTTTATATTACAATAATGACTTGTATCTATTGTTTGATTCTGGACGGGTTGTTTATATTACAATAATGACTTGTATCTATCGCTTGATTCTGGACGGGTTGTTTATATTACAATAATGACTTGTATCTATCGTTTGATTCTGGACGGGTTGTTTATATTACAATAATGACTTGTATCTATCGTTCGGGTTGTTTATATTACAATAATGACTTGTATCTATCGCTTGCGTTGTTTATATTACAATAATGACTTGTATCTATCGTTTGATTCTGGACGGGTTGTTTATATTACAATAATGACTTGTATCTATCGCTTGATTCTGGACGGGTTGCTTATATTACAATAATGACTTGTATCTATCGTTTGATTCTGAACGGGTTGTTTATATTACAATAATGACTTGTATCTATCGTTTGATTCTGGACGGGTTGTTTATATTACAATAATGACTTGTATCTATCGTTCGGGTTGTTTATATTACAATAATGACTTGTATCTATCGCTTGCATTGTTTATATTACAATAATGACTTGTATCTATCGTTTGGGTTGTTTATATTACAATAATGACTTGTATCTATCGCTTGGGTTGTTTATATTACAATAATGACTTGTATCTATCGTTTGATTCTGGGCGGGTTGTTTATATTACAATAATGACTTGTATCTATCGTTTGGGTTGTTTATATTACAATAATGACTTGTATCTATCGTTTGATTCTGGACGGTTGTTTATATTACAATAATGACTTGTATCTATCGTTTGGGTTGTTTATATTACAATAATGACTTGTATCTATCGTTTGGGTTGTTTATATTACAATAATGACTTGTATCTATCGTTTGATTCTGGACGGGTTGTTTATATTACAATAATGACTTGTATCTATCGTTTGGGTTGTTTATATTACAATAATGACTTGTATCTATTGTTTGATTCTGGACGGGTTGTTTATATTACAATAATGACTTGTATCTATTGTTTGATTCTGTACGGGTTGTTTATATTACAATAATGACTTGTATCTATCGTTTGATTCTGTACGGGTTGTTTATATTACAATAATGACTTGTATCTATCGCTTGATTCTGGACGGGTTGCTTATATTACAATAATGACTTGTATCTATCGTTTGATTCTGGACGGGTTGTTTATATTACAATAATGACTTGTATCTATCGTTTGATTCTGGACGGGTTGTTTATATTACAATAATGACTTGTATCTATCGTTTGATTCTGAACGGGTTGCTTATATTACAATAATGACTTGTATCTATCGTTTGATTTTGGACGGGTTGCTTATATTACAATAATGACTTGTATCTATCGTTTGATTCTGGAAGGGTTGCTTATATTACAATAATAACTTGTATCTATCGTTTGATTCTGGACGGGTTGTTTATATTACAATAATGACTTGTATCTATCGTTTGATTCTGGACGGGTTGTTTATATTACAATAATGACTTGTATCTATTGTTTGATTCTGGACGGGTTGTTTATATTACAATAATGACTTGTATCTATCGCTTGATTCTGGACGGGTTGTTTATATTACAATAATGACTTGTATCTATCGTTTGATTCTGGACGGGTTGTTTATATTACAATAATGACTTGTATCTATCGTTTGGGTTGTTTATATTACAATAATGACTTGTATCTATCGCTTGGGTTGTTTATATTACAATAATGACTTGTATCTATCGTTTGATTCTGGACGGGTTGTTTATATTACAATAATGACTTGTATCTATCGCTTGATTCTGGACGGGTTGCTTATATTACAATAATGACTTGTATCTATCGTTTGATTCTGGACGGGTTGTTTATATTACAATAATGACTTGTATCTATCGTTCGGGTTGTTTATATTACAATAATGACTTGTATCTATCGCTTGCGTTGTTTATATTACAATAATGACTTGTATCTATCGTTTGGGTTGTTTATATTACAATAATGACTTGTATCTATCGCTTGGGTTGTTTATATTACAATAATGACTTGTATCTATCGTTTGATTCTGGGCGGGTTGTTTATATTACAATAATGACTTGTATCTATCGTTTGGGTTGTTTATATTACAATAATGACTTGTATCTATCGTTTGATTCTGGACGGTTGTTTATATTACAATAATGACTTGTATCTATCGTTTGGGTTGTTTATATTACAATAATGACTTGTATCTATCGTTTGGGTTGTTTATATTACAATAATGACTTGTATCTATCGTTTGATTCTGGGCGGGTTGTTTATATTACAATAATGACTTGTATCTATCGTTTGATTCTGGACGGGTTGTTTATATTACAATAATGACTTGTATCTATCGTTTGGGTTGTTTATATTACAATAATGACTTGTATCTATCGTTTGGGTTGTTTATATTACAATAATGACTTGTATCTATCGTTTGATTCTGGACGGGTTGTTTATGTTGCAGTAATGACCTGTATCTATCGTTTCATTCTGGACGGGTTGTTTATATTACAATAATGACTTGTATCTATCGTTTGGGTTGTTTATATTACAATAATGACTTGTATCTATCGTTTGGGTTGTTTATATTACAATAATGACTTGTATCTATCGTATGATTCTGGACGGGTTGTTTATATTACAATAATGACTTGTATCTATCGTTTGGATTGTTTATATTACAATAATGACTTGTATCTATCGTTTGATTCTGGACGGGTTGCTTATATTACAATAATGACTTGTATCTATCGCTTGGGTTGTTTATATTACAATAATGACTTGTATCTATCGTTTGGGTTGTTTATATTACAATAATGACTTGTATCTATCGCTTGGGTTGTTTATATTACAATAATGACTTGTATCTATCGTTTGATTCTGGGCGGGTTGTTTATATTACAATAATG
This sequence comes from Bathymodiolus septemdierum, assembly GCA_963383655.1. NCBI lineage: Eukaryota > Metazoa > Mollusca > Bivalvia > Mytilida > Modiolidae > Bathymodiolus > Bathymodiolus septemdierum. The sequence continues at coordinate 23,232,494 of OY726527.1, read as the reverse complement.
ACTTGTATCTATCGTTTGGGTTGTTTATATTACAATAATGACTTGTATCTATCGTTTGATTCTGGACGGTTGTTTATATTACAATAATGACTTGTATCTATCGTTTGGGTTGTTTATATTACAATAATGACTTGTATCTATCGTTTGATTCTGGGCGGGTTGTTTATATTACAATAATGACTTGTATCTATCGTTTGATTCTGGACGGGTTGTTTATATTACAATAATGACTTGTATCTATCGTTTGATTCTGGACGGGTTGTTTATATTACAATAATGACTTGTATCTATCGTTTGGGTTGTTTATATTACAATAATGACTTGTATCTATCGTTTGGGTTGTTTATATTACAATAATGACTTGTATCTATCGTTTGATTCTGGACGGGTTGTTTATGTTGCAGTAATGACTTGTATCTATCGTTTCATTCTGGACGGGTTGTTTATATTACAATAATGACTTGTATCTATCGTTTGGGTTGTTTATATTACAATAATGACTTGTATCTATCGTTTGGGTTGTTTATATTACAATAATGACTTGTATCTATCGTATGATTCTGGACGGGTTGTTTATATTACAATAATGACTTGTATCTATCGTTTGGATTGTTTATATTACAATAATGACTTGTATCTATCGTTTGATTCTGGACGGGTTGTTTATATTACAATAATGACTTGTATCTATCGTTTGATTCTGGACGGGTTGTTTATATTACAATAATGACTTGTATCTATCGTTCGGGTTGTTTATATTACAATAATGACTTGTATCTATCGCTTGCGTTGTTTATATTACAATAATGACTTGTATCTATCGTTTGATTCTGGACGGGTTGTTTATATTACAATAATGACTTGTATCTATCGCTTGATTCTGGACGGGTTGCTTATATTACAATAATGACTTGTATCTATCGTTTGATTCTGAACGGGTTGTTTATATTACAATAATGACTTGTATCTATCGTTTGATTCTGGACGGGTTGTTTATATTACAATAATGACTTGTATCTATCGTTCGGGTTGTTTATATTACAATAATGACTTGTATCTATCGCTTGCATTGTTTATATTACAATAATGACTTGTATCTATCGTTTGGGTTGTTTATATTACAATAATGACTTGTATCTATCGCTTGGGTTGTTTATATTACAATAATGACTTGTATCTATCGTTTGATTCTGGGCGGGTTGTTTATATTACAATAATGACTTGTATCTATCGTTTGGGTTGTTTATATTACAATAATGACTTGTATCTATCGTTTGATTCTGGACGGTTGTTTATATTACAATAATGACTTGTATCTATCGTTTGGGTTGTTTATATTACAATAATGACTTGTATCTATCGTTTGGGTTGTTTATATTACAATAATGACTTGTATCTATCGTTTGATTCTGGACGGGTTGTTTATATTACAATAATGACTTGTATCTATCGTTTGGGTTGTTTATATTACAATAATGACTTGTATCTATTGTTTGATTCTGGACGGGTTGTTTATATTACAATAATGACTTGTATCTATTGTTTGATTCTGTACGGGTTGTTTATATTACAATAATGACTTGTATCTATCGTTTGATTCTGTACGGGTTGTTTATATTACAATAATGACTTGTATCTATCGCTTGATTCTGGACGGGTTGCTTATATTACAATAATGACTTGTATCTATCGTTTGATTCTGGACGGGTTGTTTATATTACAATAATGACTTGTATCTATCGTTTGATTCTGGACGGGTTGTTTATATTACAATAATGACTTGTATCTATCGTTTGATTCTGAACGGGTTGCTTATATTACAATAATGACTTGTATCTATCGTTTGATTTTGGACGGGTTGCTTATATTACAATAATGACTTGTATCTATCGTTTGATTCTGGAAGGGTTGCTTATATTACAATAATAACTTGTATCTATCGTTTGATTCTGGACGGGTTGTTTATATTACAATAATGACTTGTATCTATCGTTTGATTCTGGACGGGTTGTTTATATTACAATAATGACTTGTATCTATTGTTTGATTCTGGACGGGTTGCTTATATTACAATAATGACTTGTATCTATCGCTTGATTCTGGACGGGTTGTTTATATTACAATAATGACTTGTATCTATCGTTTGATTCTGGACGGGTTGTTTATATTACAATAATGACTTGTATCTATCGTTTGGGTTGTTTATATTACAATAATGACTTGTATCTATCGCTTGGGTTGTTTATATTACAATAATGACTTGTATCTATCGTTTGATTCTGGACGGGTTGTTTATATTACAATAATGACTTGTATCTATCGCTTGATTCTGGACGGGTTGCTTATATTACAATAATGACTTGTATCTATCGTTTGATTCTGGACGGGTTGTTTATATTACAATAATGACTTGTATCTATCGTTCGGGTTGTTTATATTACAATAATGACTTGTATCTATCGCTTGCGTTGTTTATATTACAATAATGACTTGTATCTATCGTTTGGGTTGTTTATATTACAATAATGACTTGTATCTATCGCTTGGGTTGTTTATATTACAATAATGACTTGTATCTATCGTTTGATTCTGGGCGGGTTGTTTATATTACAATAATGACTTGTATCTATCGTTTGGGTTGTTTATATTACAATAATGACTTGTATCTATCGTTTGATTCTGGACGGTTGTTTATATTACAATAATGACTTGTATCTATCGTTTGGGTTGTTTATATTACAATAATGACTTGTATCTATCGTTTGGGTTGTTTATATTACAATAATGACTTGTATCTATCGTTTGATTCTGGGCGGGTTGTTTATATTACAATAATGACTTGTATCTATCGTTTGATTCTGGACGGGTTGTTTATATTACAATAATGACTTGTATCTATCGTTTGGGTTGTTTATATTACAATAATGACTTGTATCTATCGTTTGGGTTGTTTATATTACAATAATGACTTGTATCTATCGTTTGATTCTGGACGGGTTGTTTATGTTGCAGTAATGACCTGTATCTATCGTTTCATTCTGGACGGGTTGTTTATATTACAATAATGACTTGTATCTATCGTTTGATTCTGGACGGGTTGTTTATATTACAATAATGACTTGTATCTATCGTTTGGGTTGTTTATATTACAATAATGACTTGTATCTATCGTATGATTCTGGACGGGTTGTTTATATTACAATAATGACTTGTATCTATCGTTTGGATTGTTTATATTACAATAATGACTTGTATCTATCGTTTGATTCTGGACGGGTTGCTTATATTACAATAATGACTTGTATCTATCGCTTGGGTTGTTTATATTACAATAATGACTTGTATCTATCGTTTGGGTTGTTTATATTACAATAATGACTTGTATCTATCGCTTGGGTTGTTTATATTACAATAATGACTTGTATCTATCGTTTGATTCTGGGCGGGTTGTTTATATTACAATAATGACTTGTATCTATCGTTTGGGTTGTTTATATTACAATAATGACTTGTATCTATCGTTTGATTCTGGACGGTTGTTTATATTACAATAATGACTTGTATCTATCGTTTGGGTTGTTTATATTACAATAATGACTTGTATCTATCGTTTGATTCTGGGCGGGTAGTTTATATTACAATAATGACTTGTATCTATCGTTTGATTCTGGACGGGTTGTTTATATTACAATAATGACTTGTATCTATCGTTTGATTCTGGACGGGTTGTTTATATTACAATAATGACTTGTATCTATCGTTTGGGTTGTTTATATTACAATAATGACTTGTATCTATCGTTTGGGTTGTTTATATTACAATAATGACTTGTATCTATCGTTTGATTCTGGACGGGTTGTTTATGTTGCAGTAATGACTTGTATCTATCGTTTCATTCTGGACGGGTTGTTTATATTACAATAATGACTTGTATCTATCGTTTGGGTTGTTTATATTACAATAATGACTTGTATCTATCGTTTGGGTTGTTTATATTACAATAATGACTTGTATCTATCGTATGATTCTGGACGGGTTGTTTATATTACAATAATGACTTGTATCTATCGTTTGGATTGTTTATATTACAATAATGACTTGTATCTATCGTTTGATTCTGGACGGGTTGCTTATATTACAATAATGACTTGTATCTATCGCTTGGGTTGTTTATATTACAATAATGACTTGTATCTATCGCTTGATTCTGGACGGGTTGTTTATATTACAATAATGACTTGTATCTATCGCTTGGGTTGTTTATATTACAATAATGACTTGTATCTATCGTTTGATTCTGGACGGGTTGTTTATATTACAATAATGACTTGTATCTATCGTTTGATTCTGTACGGGTTGTTTATATTACAATAATGACTTGTATTTATCGCTTGATTCTGGACGGGTTGCTTATATTACAATAATGACTTGTATCTATCGTTTGATTCTCTACGGGTTGTTTATATTACAATAATGACTTGTATCTATCGTTTGATTCTGGACGGGTTGTTTATATTACAATAATGACTTGTATCTATCGTTTGGATTGTTTATATTACAATAATGACTTGTATCTATCGTTTGATTCTGGACGGGTTGCTTATATTACAATAATGACTTGTATCTATCGCTTGGGTTGTTTATATTACAATAATGACTTGTATCTATCGCTTGATTCTGGACGGGTTGTTTATATTACAATAATGACTTGTATCTATCGCTTGCGTTGTTTATATTACAATAATGACTTGTATCTATCGTTTGATTCTGGACGGGTTGTTTATATTACAATAATGACTTGGATCTATCGTTTGGGTTGTTTTTATTACAATAATGACTTGTATCTATCGTTTGATTCTGAACGGGTTGTTTATATTACAATAATGACTTGTATCTATCGTTTGGGTTGTTTATATTACAATAATGACTTGTATCTATTGTTTGATTCTGGACGGGTTGTTTATATTACAATAATGACTTGTATCTATCGTTTGATTCTGGACGGGTTGTTTATATTACAATAATGACTTGTAGCTATTGTTTGATTCTGTACGGGTTGTTTATATTACAATAATGACTTGTATCTATCGTTTGATTCTGTACGGGTTGTTTATATTACAATAATGACTTGTATCTATCGTTTGATTCTGGACGGGTTGCTTATATTACAATAATGACTTGTATCTATCGTTTGATTCTGGACGGGTTGTTTATATTACAATAATGACTTGTATCTATCGTTTGATTCTGGACGGGTTGTTTATATTACAATAATGACTTGTATCTATCGTTTGATTCTGGACGGGTTGCTTATATTACAATAATGACTTGTATCTATCGTTTGATTCTGGACGGGTTGCTTATATTACAATAATGACTTGTATCTATCGTTTGATTCTGGAAGGGTTGCTTATATTACAATAATAACTTGTATCTATCGTTTGATTCTGGACGGGTTGTTTATATTACAATAATGACTTGTATCTATCGTTTGATTCTGGACGGGTTGTTTATATTACAATAATGACTTGTATCTATTGTTTGATTCTGGACGGGTTGTTTATATTACAATAATGACTTGTATCTATCGTTTGATTCTGGACGGGTTGTTTATATTACAATAATGACTTGTATCTATCGTTTGATTCTGGACGGGTTGTTTATATTACAATAATGACTTGTATCTATCGTTTGAGTTGTTTATATTACAATAATGACTTGTATCTATCGCTTGGGTTGTTTATATTACAATAATGACTTGTATCTATCGTTTGATTCTGGACGGGTTGTTTATATTACAATAATGACTTGTATCTATCGTTTGGGTTGTTTATATTACAATAATGACTTGTATCTATCGCTTGGGTTGTTTATATTACAATAATGATTTGTATCTATCGTTTGATTCTGGACGAGTTGTTTATATTACAATAATGATTTGTATCTATCGTTTGATTCTGGACGGGTTGTTTATATTACAATAATGACTTGTATCTATCGTTTGGGTTGTTTATATTACAATAATGACTTGTATCTATCGCTTGGGTTGTTTATATTACAATAATGACTTGTATCTATCGTTTGATTCTGGACGGGTTGTTTATATTACAATAATGACTTGTATCTATCGTTTGGGTTGTTTATATTACAATAATGACTTGTATCTATCGTTTGGGTTGTTTATATTACAATAATGACTTGTATCTATCTATTGATTCTGGATCAGATTAAACTCTCCCATTACTACAATTCACTTATTGTAAACATTTTTAATTAAGGCGCGGATTCCACTGTACACACTGTCAGCATCATTATTTGAGCAATCTTTACCTTTAATCCTTCCGTTGCAGAAGTCATATTATATATAAATAATTATATAATTTATTGCTGTTTGGTAAGAGAGAGGAGGTGTCAATGTTACTTTCAAGGTGCAATATTTCTACATTAGACTATCTTTAATTGTATTTTGTTTTCTTTTCAGGCACAAAATAGTATTATAAATTATCTATATATCACTAAAATTGTAATACACTGAGAGTTTTGCTGTATATTAATGTTTTTCAATTTTTCGTAAATAAAATAAGGGAGATTATTTTGTCTGACTTTCTCCGATTTACACTGATGTTATTTGTTTGTTTATAAAAAAATCAAAAAATACGTCGAACAGATTGCAGATTATTATTACTTTTAAACTCTAGAGAATTGTGGCAATTGACATTGGAGCAGTCCGTTCTTATTTGTTGTGTTGTATTTGAACAGCAGAATCCTGGAGCCGTTGTTATCCAACATAAGTGTGTGTGTTCGACACCCTTCGTTACACATGAATGTAACAGACATCATATTACGATTTCGTCCCTTGTAGACAAAATTGGTGCAAATCTTTCAGACATTTTGTGTCAGTTGTATTTGTAATCAATTTTCGAACACTCTGTAGTATGTTTCTGTGGTCTATATATGTGAAATAAGGGAAAACGGGTCGTTTTTAGTGAAGCTGCCTCCGATAGCCTACGTTATTTTCACCTGTTGCGAAAACATTGTCGAAATGTTTTAGAGTTTGACAACAAGCTTTTGAACGATGGACACATCGTGCTTAGCGGACATTTAGGGGCATTTGACGCACTATCATATTCTTCTTCTTCTTCCAGATACTGAGATGACTCTTCATAGAGCGTTACACTCAGGTGCATGCTGCGGGCAAGACTAAAAACTCATAGAGTGCTATGTACAATTAAAAGAAAAACGGGACTGCTGTATATTTACATAGTCTGGACTCCCAGCTGGTACCCTGTGAGTGTGTCCAGCTGGTTCTTGAAACCTTCTAGTGTGGTGGCACAGGCGACGTGTGGAGGTAGTCTGTTCCAGTCACCAATGGTTCGTGGGAAGGATGAATATTTGTTAACGTCTTTCCTCACGTTTGGGGGACGAAACCTGTGCACTCCTCTGGTTCTGGTATCACCAGGCACTAAGTAAGTCTCTGCATGGATAGCCACTAGTCCATGTTGGATCTTATACAGGAGGACTAGTTTGATATTTACTTTTCTAACCTGCAGAGGCTCCCATTGTAGTTGTTGGACCATCTGTGTCACGCTACCAGGATGTCGGTCGTGGTAATTCTTGGTTACAAATCTGGCTGCCCGTCTTTGTACTTTCTCGACTTGTTGGATGTTTCCTGAGTTCCATGGGTCCCATGTTGAGCAGGCATATTCCAAGGTTGGTCTTACTAGTCCTTGCTATTCAATGTTATCCATACAATAACTAATGTTATAAGTAAAAACTTACCTTCAAGTGGCAAAAATGGTGTCCAGATTTCGGGTCCGACATCCTACGTCATGAATACGAACAAGTATATACATATATACTTATCTGTATGCAAATCAATACGACTTCAGCCCGAGGTCCTATTTCTGTACATAACTGTATGACGATAATGGACAATGGGTAATGAATTAATGCAATGCATGTTCTTCATTGGATTTGTTTTATCACAATTGTCATTCAATGTCAATGAACAGGGCGGGATTAAAGCAAATTTATGCCCTAAGCCCAGGCCAACATTAGTGCCCCCGCATATTGTTTTAACATGTATAAATAGTTTTAACATGTACAAATGTCAAAATAAAGCCTATAACATTTATTAATGTTTTATTTCATTTTTCCTGCATTTTGGGGGATTTTTGGTGTGTTTTTGAGCTTAATATCTCGCTGATATCATATATTGCCTTGTGGCCGTATTCTACATAATTCATGTATCTTCTGTTGATTGTCATAATTTTGCTTTCAAGGAATTTTGTAAAAATATTACATTTACGCTAATATTGTGGGTGATAACATTATTGGGTATTGATGTTCATGAAAACCAATGATCCTTTATTAATGGATTTTCAATTTTTCTTCTAAATATCAGAAGTATTCGCCATAAATATAGACTATGTTGAATAATTAGCACTTGGCTAGACACTGTTTTGGTGGGGGGAGCTTAGTAAAATTTAATCCCCCAAAAATATATGGCTATTTCATTTCAGCAAATCATAATTCCAATTCTAAAAAAATCTAAAATTTAATTCTGAACATTTAAGGAGGTTGGATCGAATTTCAAAAAGAAATACCAAGTTCTAAATTTTTTGCCTGAAAACAAAATTAGCATAGGTTACCGAACTAACTTTTTTGCTAGTAGCCCATCTTTGTGTGGGGGTGATTATATGAGGTACCAACTTTGGATCTCTACAAATATTGCATTAACAGGTCTTCTGCAAATATCTTGCATAATATCAAAAGACAATGCTAATAGGAATACTCTGAAGTAATTTTGCAATACCGGATATGGAAAAACTCTATAAAAAAGGGGGAAAAAACACCCTGGCCATAGAATAATTTTTCGTCATACAACACTCTTTCACTCATAACTATGTTGCAAGAAATACCAAGTTCTCCATTTTTGCATATAATGTGCTTCTTTGTATCTAGAACGAAACAAGGTTTTCAGATAGGGTCGCCGATGTTGTTTTATTATTATTTTGATTTGAAGACAGTCAAGTGGCATAGGAACAAGTATTAAGCGTATGACCTAACCTTAACCCAACCCTAACCCTACAAGTGATATATTGTTAAGTCAGAATCAACGCTTACAGACACACGTTAGAACATATACATTCGATAAACCTTACAAGTGTAATACCAGTGGTAAGGTGTTAAGTCAGAATGAACGCTTACAGACACACATTAGAACATATACAGGTGATAGACCTTACAAGTGTGATACATGTTGTAAACGGTTATGTCAGAATCAACGCTTACAGACACACATTGGAACACACACAGGTGATACACCTTACAAGTGTGATACATGTGGTAAAGGTTTATGTCTGAATCAACACTTACAGACACGCTTTAAAACACATACAGGTGATAAACCTTACACGTGTGATACATGTGGTAAACGGTTAAGTGGGAATCAACACTTACAGACACACATTAGAACATATACAGCTGATAAACCTTACAAATGTGATACATGTGATCAACGGTTAAGTGACAATCAACACTAATAGGTACACATTAGAACACACACAGGTGATAAACCTTACAAGTGTGATACGTGTTGTAAACGGTTAAGTCAGAATCAACGCTTACAGACACACATTAGAACACATACAGATGATAAACCTTACAAGTGTGATACATGTGGTAAACGGTTAAGTGAGAATCAACACATACAGACACACATTAGAACACATACAGGTGATAAACCTTACAAGTGTGATACATGTTGTAAACGGTTAAGTCAGAATCAACGCTTACAGACACACATTAGAACACATACAGATGATAAACCTTACAAGTGTGATACATGTGGTAAACGGTTAAGTGAGAATGAACACATACAGACACACATTAGAACACATACAGATGATAAACCTTACAAGTGTGATACATGTTGTAAACGGTTAAGTCAGAATCAACGCTTACAGACACACATTAGAACACATACAGATGATAAACCTTACAAGTGTGATACATGTGGTAAACGGTTAAGTGAGAATGAACACATACAGACACACATTAGAACACATACAGATGATAAACCTTACAAGTGTGATACATGTGGTAAACGGTTAAGTGAGAATCAACACATACAGACACACATTAGAACACATACAGATGATAAACCTTACAAGTGTGATACATGTGGTAAACGGTTAAGTGAGAATGAACACATACAGACACACATTAGAACACATACAGATGATAAACCTTACAAGTGTGATACATGTGGTAAACGGTTAAGTGAGAATCAACACATACAGACACACATTAGAACACATACAGGTGATAAACCTTACAAGTGTAATACATGTTGTAAACGTTAAGTCAGAATCAACGCTTACAGACACACATTAGAACACATACAGATGATAAACCTTACAAGTGTGATACATGTGGTAAACGGTTAAGTGAGAATGAACACATACAGACACACATTAGAACACATACAGATGATAAACCTTACAAGTGTGATACATGTGGTAAACGGTTAAGTGAGAATCAACACATACAGACACACATTAGAACACATACAGGTGATAAACCTTACAAGTGTGATACATGTGGTAAACGGTTAAGTCAGAATCAACGCTTACAGACACACATTAGAACACATACAGATGATAAACCTTACAAATGTGATACATGTGGTAAACGGTTAAGTGAGAATGAACACATACAGACACACATTAGAACACATACAGGTGATAAACCTTACAAGTGTGATACATGTGGTAAACGGTTAAGTGAGAATCAACACATACAGACACACATTAGAACACATACAGATGATAAACCTTACACATGTGATACATGTGGTAAACGGTTAAGTGAGAATCAACACATACAGACACACATTAGAACACATACAGATGATAAACCTTACAAGTGTGATACATGTGGTAACGGATTAAGTTAGAATCAACACTTACAGACACACATTATAACATCCACAGGTGATAAACTTTACTAGCAAATAATGTAATCATTACGATATTGTATTTCATATTAAATTGATTGGTGAATACCCTAAGTGATCAATTGTCTCTGATAAACGTTAAAATACCAAAGGTACAACACAAACTGGACAATCCAGAGAAAATAAAGATACTTGAAAACTAAATTATTCTTCTGCTCATTCAAGACATACATAAGACATCAAGGTATGGACCATTGCCCTGTCTACAGACACATGTAGATGCATGTTTACTCGTTTTCTTCAGGACATACATAAGACATCAAGGCATGAACCATTTCCCTGTCTACAGATACGTGTAGATGTATGCTTACTCTTCTTCTTCTTCTTCAGGACATACATAAGACATCAAGGTACGGACCATTTCTCTGTCTACAGATACGTACGTGTGAATGTATATTTACTCTTCTTCTTCAGGACATACATAAGACATCAAGGTATGGACCATTTCTCTGTCTACAGATACGTACGTGTGGATGTATGTTTACTCTTCCTCTTGAGGACATACATAAGACATCAAGGTATGGACCATTCCCCTGTCTACAGATACGTATGGATGTATGCTTACTCTTCTTCTTCAGGACAGACATAAGACATCAAGGTATGGACCATTTCCCTGTCTACAGATACGTGTAGATGTATGCTTACTCTTCCTCTTCAGGACATACATAAGACATCAAGAAATGGACCATTTCTCTGTCTACAGATACGTGTAGATGTATGCTTACTCTTCCTCTTCAGGACATGCATAAGACATCAAGATATGGACCATTTCCCTGTCTTCAGATACGTGTGGATGAATGCTTACTCTTCTTCTTCAGGACAGACATAAGACATCAAGGTATGGACCATTTCCCTGTCTACAGATACGTGTAGATGTATGCTTACTCTTCTTCTTCAGGACATGCATAACCCATCAAGACATGGACCATTCCCCTCTCTACATATACGTGTAGATGTATGCTTACTCTTCTTCTTCAGGACATACATAAGCCATCAAGACATGGACCATTCCCCTCTCTACAGATACGTGTAGATGTATGCTTACTCTTCTTCTTCAGGACATACATAAGATATCAAGGTATGGACCATTACCCTGTCTACAGATACGTGTGGATGTATGTTTACTCTTCTTCTTCATGACATACATAAGACATCAAGATATGGACAATGTCTCTGTCTACAGATACGTATGGATGTATGCTTACTCTTCTTCTTCAGGACAGACATAAGACATCAAGGTATGGACCATTTCCCTGTCTACAGATACGTGTAGATGTATGTTTACTCTTCCACTTCAGGACATACATAACTTATCAAGATATGGACCATTTCTCTGTCTACAGATACGTGTAGATGCATGTTTACTCTTCTTCTTCAAGACATACAAAAGACATCAAGGTATGGACCATTTCTCTGTCTACAGATACGTGTAGATGTATGCTTACTCTTCTTCTTCAGAACATACATAAGACATCAAGGTATGGACCATTTCCCTGTCTACAGATACGTGTAGATGTATGCTTACTCTTCTTCTTCAGGACATACATAAGACATCAAGATATGGACCATTTCTCTGTCTACAGATACGTGTAGATGTATGCTTACTCTTCTTCTTCAGGACATGCATACAACATCAAGGTATGGACCCTTTCTCTGTCTACAGATACGTACGTGTGGGCGTATGTGTACTCTTCCTCTTGAGGACATACATATGACATCAAAGTATGGGCCATTCCCCTGTCTACAGATACGTGTGGATGTATGCTTACTCTTCTTCTTCTTCAGGACAGACATAAGACATCAAGGTATGGACCATTTTCCTGTCTACAGATACGTGTAGATGTATGCTTACTCTTCCTCGTCAGGACATACATAAGAAATCAAGATATGGACCATTTCTCTGTCTACAGATACGTACGTGTAGATGTATGTTTACTCTTCTTCTTCGGGACATACATAAGACATCACGGTATGGACCATTTCTCCGCCTACAGATACGTGTAGACGTATGTTTACTCTTTTTCTTCAGAACATACATAAGACATCAAGGTATGGATCATTTCCCTGTCTACAGATACGTGTGGATGTATGTTTACGTTTTCAATTCCAACAGTCATATCCCATTCGTCCAAATAAATTATTTTCTCTTGAAAATCCTGAAATTCTTCATACAGTATTTGTTGTTGATACTTCTTGACGTAATCATGCGGTTCAATATGGTACCAATATTGGACAGAATGGGGACCTTTGATAAATATTTTGATGTTAGGTGAACGTTCTGTAAGTCTTTTTATAGACTGCTTTGCATTTTGTATATGTTGTCTATAAATATTATGGCTTGCTCTTCCTAGATGTAGGTACCAGTGTAAGACAACAACCCCTTTACTATTTGTTGGTATTTCGTCTAAATGGGAAGCCACCGAGCGTATTTTGAATCTATTGGACTTTGCTGATCCGTAAAACGGGAACTCGTGTGGTGCCCATGACAGCGAAATATTCAAATCATGCCTTTCAGTCCGTATGTTTTGTCCTGCATCTTTAATTTCTTTCAAATTCAAAAAGGATTTCAAATAAGTGAGCCATGCGCGAGTGGTCGAATCGCCTAAGAAATAAATGGAGCGATTTGTCAAGCATTTTATATATGCTGCTCTTGTTCTTAGCATCTTGTTGGTGCATGACAAGGAATACCATCTATTTTTATACATATATCCAGTAGGAATAGTGTCATGCCATGTCTCGTTTGGTGGTCTATCTAAACAGGATATCGTTTTCTCAAACAATCTTTCTGTTTCTGAAAAAGAAATTTAAAATTGTCACCTATTAATAAAATATACAAGTAAAGGTGTGAAAATCAGTCTATTTTAAAATTCCATGTTTGTTCGATCTTTTTTCACTCTCGATGCACTAACATCTAACGAGAATAAGCCAGGTGCAAAAACTCCAAAATAGTAAACTGTTAGCAAAAATTAGGGAAAATATTGAAATGTAAATATGTATGCATTGTATATATGTTTATGTATATGTATGCATGCATATGTATGTGTGTATATGCATTGATGTGTGTGTGTAGATGTAGGTGCGTATATTTAATTAAAGTCTGATACTCATCAGTTATATTATATTATTTGAAAGTATTTTAATTATATAAGAAAATATTAATATGAAATACTTCATAAGTAGCTTGGGCTTTTGAAGAAAGAATGTAACAAGCATTTTGAATAAAAATATATTGTTGTTAAAAAAACAAAAAAACCATCTAACGGCACCACGCATGAAGGTGGTATCTGGTAACCTTTCGTGCATCTTTGACAGTAAAATCAAAAGTAATATCTTTTTTTTTTCTTTACATCATAATATAGTTTATTCAAAATCTCCTGTTTACAATAACCTTAATGGCCCATGAGTGAACATTAAGGGTCCCTGTTTTACATAAATCTCACTTGTCCAGGGGTAGCAAGTGAAAATAAAAATAAAAAGTCCACTTAAGCATATTTCATATTCATTTGTTTTCACATTTCATTATAATATACACAATTAAAAAAAGTAATATATTAACCAATCGAACCACAGCTGTTTGTATGTGCTCGGCTATAAACAAACTTATGTCTGTATACCACAAAAACAATGAGATAACAAATGTACGTCATTTCAGCTTGTACAAATGGAAAACCATATATTACAGATAATAGGTCGTTCATAACACAACTTGGGACAAACAACAATTTAATACCCTACTTACTGCCATGAACGTTAACTGTTATTGACTTTCTGAACCTCATATGTTTATGTTGTCTGAAAAAAACAAACAAAGACATCAATGTAATTTATCAGATAAATTTTAAACACAGAGAACTCATTATATTGGATACAATATGATGAACACTTAAAACTGGTATGATGCCATTGTTGTCAGCGATGACGTCATAATGTATCTGACGTCTAACAGACTGGTAATTTTCAGAATCAGTCAGTACACTGATCCTGACAATATCACTACGTGACATCAAAGGCATAATGTTCAACTTACCGATTAACACTTATATACAGTTTGCCTTCAATCAGCTTTGCTGCTTTTGAGAATAAGTCTCTTGAATCATATTTGTCCCACCAAGTTCTATAATTAACAAAATCCTGTTGTTGTGACTACATAGGATTTGTTCAAATAACACATATATAAGTATATATATAATTATTAGACAGGAGATTTGGTCCAAGCAACCAATAACCGACATTTTTATGGAGCGACGAAAACAACTTTTTCATTGATTGGCTTACAAAGACGCAAGGGAATATATTGGAGCGTAATGTATTATACATGATGTGAAACAGATTACCCTAATATCAAGAATCATGGACCCCCCCACCCCCCATATTAATCATATCTTGGTATCACCGGCTTTCGACGGTTTAGCACACAAATATTTATGTCTCAATAAACTGAGCAGAATCGAAGCTTGCAGAACGGTGGCATGAAAAACAGCACTTGTTGTTTTTTGTTTTGTTTTGTCTTTATTTTTTGCTTGTTTTCTGCTTGTTTGTTTGTATGTTTGTTGTAAACCATGTGTACTACGTCACCTGTTTTCGACGGCCAAGGTAATTGAAATATGAATTCTGGTTTCCCAGTGGGTATGACATCAGTATTTGTATTATCAAAACCATGACAATCGATACAATTAAAATTTGTCTGCACCCGTGTGTTTTAGAGAAGTCAAATATTTAATGATATTGCAGAAGGTTTGGGTTTTGGGTTTTTGTGTTTAACGCCACTTTCGGCAATATTTCAGCTATATCATGGCGACCAGTTTTAGTGGTGGAAGAAGCCGGATTACCCGGAGAGAACCACTAACCATGGGAAAGCAACTGGTAAATTTCATCACTTGCGGCTGCGAGTCGAGTGCACCCTTTTTTGTAATTTACAAAGCTAGGCGCGAACCCACGCCGTATTGGTGACACATTTGTATGAGCAATAGGTAATCCATCTACCTAACTCATTGAGCCACCCGGGTCCTACTGCAGGAGGAGAGAGGACTTCCAGGACCTTGATTTTATGTACTCTAAAAGAGCTTTAGAGTTCTTCAGAATCTACATGTGATTCACACCACCAATATTGAAGACACTCTGTCATTTTATAAGTGCTATTAATACCGGTGTTTGTCCTCCAGGCTCTTAGTCCTGTGTAACCTCTCTCCTAATTTATATATATGTTGTAAATAGTTGTTATTTTGATTTTATTGTTATATCTCTGTACCATTGTTATACACTGGTTTTATGAGAATAAAGATATACCACCACTTAATTTATTATTTTAGCTTCAATTTTTTTCGGAAATATAGACTTACTGCATGAGCTGCAACTCTAACTCGGTGAAAATCTCGGGTGGATTTTTACCGTAATATTTCCAATGTTCACAATTCAAATATTGATGTGTAGGTTTTCCACAATACCATGACATGTTAAAATTTGTTCTTGTAAAATTACAAATTTGTTGGGATCCTCTTATATCTGGAATGGTGCTACATCTGGTACATTCTACTTCTTCCTTGTCATTTATTGTTCTTGAAAACGAGGCCCAGAAAGGAACAGATAATCCATATTGTGAAACTTTATTTAAGAACACTCCAACGTGTTCTTTTGTTGTTGCTAATGACAACCGTATTTCCATTTTACCGTACCACAATGCTTTAATAACTCCTGTATACGATCCGTTTCTGTTGTCAATGATATAACCAGCTACGTTGGCATTTAGAGATGGATTAACAGCCCAAATTCTCAAGAAATCACCTCCACTGATTAACGGCCTCCCCAGACCGTCGAAGAGAACAATTGATACTTTGATAGATTCTCCCAGAGTATAGTTTGATCGGTTCTCTTGTTGTTTCCATGACGACGTTAGGTTCGATGCTGTTTGATTTAAATTGACAATTTCTTTAAGCTGGTAATAACTACTTAAGGTTGACAATACATTTTTAGATATACTCTCCGACTCCACATCTAAATACCCGGATGTAGATAGAACGTGACTAGTACTTTTTGATATCTGTGTTTTAATCTGGACAATATTCTTGTAAATATGTGTTTGGGTTACAGTATTATAGATGTTCCCACGGGAAACATACCTGTTAAAAATAAATGTCATAATTAAATCTAAATTTACTTCTTCTTCTTCTTCTTCCAGGTAAAGGACGGAATTCAATAAATGAATGTTTGTGTCCTGTGATTAAAAACTTCGCAGGCCCTCGGGAACAGACGGGTCTCCTTTGCTATACAATTAAAAGTTCCCTGGAATATATACAATGCTAAAACTACTTAAATCGGGACCTTGGGAATAAATAGCTGTGGGCGGAGCAAACCTTCAGATTCTTCATTATTTTGGCCACGGTTATCTCGAGGAGGAAAAATTAATGATACACAGTTTCACAGTTACCTTTGGAGCAAAATATTTGACAGGCATGGTTACTAGTGTTCCTCCCTCCCAAACTTTCAGTCGTATTTATTTTTATTAATATTCTTCCTCAGTCTAAAAACTACACAAATCACTTGGAAAATTCAATTTTCTGAGGTATGTGACCTTTAGGTCACGTTGGTCATGTGACATACAGTTTCATATATATGCTATTCATATCAACGGGAATTTGTTTATGATAAGTTCCGCCTTCAATTTTCTCGGTAGGCATGCAATACCGCAAATTCCCCTTTAAGAGTACGATTGCATTATATGTTCCCGCGGGAAACATACCTGTTAAAAATAAATGTCATAATTAAATCTTCTAAATTTACTTAACAATACCTTTGTAGTATAATATCTATCAATTTATAATAAAACATTATATGTTCGCCATAACGCAATGGTTGATCCATATGGAAATCCAGTTTTAAAAAAAACGTAGATATCAAATTTAGTGCGCACGACGCGTTTTTGGAATAAACTTCATAGGGTAACCTCAAAATCGAAAGATTGGAAAGCCAAATAATTTAAAGCTTAGGGGTCAATAAAACCAAAAGAAACTAAACAATCTTATATCCTCTTGCAATTAAACTATAATCTTATTTCCTTTTAAAATTAAACAATAACCTTATTTCCTCTTAAAATTAAACAATAACCTTATATCCTCTTACAATTAAACTATAACCTTATTTCCTCTTAAAATTAAACTATAACCTTATTTCCTCTTAAAATTAAACAATAACCTTATATCCTCTTACAATTAAACTATAACCTTATATCCTCTTACAATTAAACTATAACCTTATTTCCTCTTACAATTAAACTATAACCTTACTTCCTCTTAAAATTAAACAATAACCTTATATCCTCTTACAATTAAACTATAACCTTATTTCCTCTTAAAATTAAACTATAACCTTATTTCCTCTTAAAATTAAACAATAACCTTATATCCTCTTACAATTAAACTATAACCTTATATCCTCTTACAATTAAACTATAACCTTATATCCTCTTACAATTAAACTATAACCTTATTTCCTCTTACAATTAAACTATAACCTTATTTCCTCTTACAATTAAACTATAACCTTACTTCCTCTTAAAATTAAACAATAACCTTATATCCTCTTACAATTAAACTATAACCTTATTTCCTCTTAAAATTAAACTATAACCTTATTTCCTCTTAAAATTAAACAATAACCTTATATCCTCTTACAATTAAACTATAACCTTATATCCTCTTACAATTAAACTATAACCTTATATCCTCTTACAATTAAACTATAACCTTATATCCTCTTACAATTAAACTATAACCTTATTTCCTCTTACAATTAAACTATAACCTTATATCCTCTTACAATTAAACTATAACCTTATTTCCTCTTACAATTAAACTATAACCTTACTTCCTCTTACAATTAAAATATAACCTTATTTCTTCTTAAAATTAAACTATAACCTTACATCCTCTTACAATTAAACTATAACCTTATTTCCTCTTACAATTAAAATATAACTTTATTTTCTCTTACAATTAAACTATAACCTTATATCCTCTTACAATTAAACTATAACCTTACTTCCTCTTAAAATTAAACTATAACCTTATTTCCTCTTACAATTAAACTATAACCTTATTTCCTCTTACAATTAAACTATAATCTTATATCCTCTTACAATTAAACTATAACCTTATATCCTCTTACAATTAAACTATAACCTTATTTCCTCTTACAATTAAACGGTAACCTTATTTCCTCTTACAATTAAACTATAACCTTATTTCCTCTTACAATTAAACTATAACCTTATTTCCTCTTACAATTAAACGGTAACCTTATATCCTCTTACAATTAAACTATAACCTTATTTCCTCTTACAATTAAACTATAACCTTATTTCCTCTTACAATCAAACTGTAACCTTATTTCCTCTTACAATTAAACGGTAACCTTATATCCTCTTACAATTAAATTATAACCTTACATCCTCTTACAATTAAACTATAACCTTATTTCCTCTTACAATTAAACTATAACCTTATTTCCTCTTACAATTAAACTATAACCTTATTTCCTCTTACAATTAAACTATAACCTTATTTCCTCTTACAATTAAAATATAACCTTACTTCCTCTTACAATTAAACTATAACCTTATTTCCTCTTAAAATTAAACTATAACCTTATTTCCTCTTACAATTAAACTATAACCTTACATCCTCTTACAATTAAACTGCTACCTTATTTCCTCTTACAATTAAACTATAACCTTATTTCCTCTTACAATTAAACAATAACCTTATTTCCTCTTAAAATTAAACTATAACCTTATTTCCTTTTAAAATTAAAGTATAACCTTATTTCCTCTTAAAATTAAAATATAACCTTATTTCCTCTTACAATTAAACAATAACCTTATTTCCTCTTAAAATTAAACTATAACCTTATTTCCTCTTAAAATTAAACTCTAACCTTATTTCCTCTTAAAATTAAACTATAACCTTATTTCCTCTTAAAATTAAAATATAACCTTATTTCCTCTTACAATTAAACAATAACCTTATTTCCTCTTACAATTAAACTATAACCTTACTTCCTCTTACAATTAAACTATAATCTTATTTCCTCTTAAAATTAAACTATAATCTTATTTCCTCTTAAAATTAAACTATAACATTACTTCCTCTTACAATTAAACTATAACCTTATTTCCTCTTACAATTAAACTATAACCTTATTTCCTCTTAAAATTAAACTATAATCTTATTTCCTCTTAAAATTAAACTATAACCTTATTTCCTCTTACAATTAAACTGTAACCTTATATCCCCTTACAATTAAACTATAACCTTACTTCCTCTTAAAATTAAACGTATACCTTATTTCCTCTCAAGATTAAACAATAACCTTATTTCCTCTTACAATTAAACTATAACCTTATTTCCTCTTAAAATTAAACTATAACCTTACTTCCTCTTACAATTAAACTATAACCTTATTTCCTCTTAAAATTAAACAATAACCTTATTTCCTCTTGCAATTAAACTATAACCTTACTTCCTCTTAAAATTAAACTATAACCTTATTTCCTCTTAAAATCAAACTGTAACCTTATATCCTCTTACAATTAAATTATAACCTTATATCCTCTTACAATTAAACTATAACCTTATTTCCTCTTAAAATTAAACTATAACCTTACTTCCTCTTACAATTAAACTATAACCTTACATCCTCTTAAAATTAAACTATAACCTTATTTCCTCTTAAAATTAAAATATAACCTTATTTCCTCTTACAATTAAACAATAACCTTATTTCCTCTTACAATTAAACTATAATCTTATTTCCTCTTAAAATTAAACTATAATCTTATTTCCTCTTACAATTAAACTATAACCTTATTTCCTCTTACAATTAAACTATAACCTTATTTCCTCTTACAATTAAACTATAACCTTATTTCCTCTTAAAATTAAACTATAATCTTATTTCCTCTTAAAATTAAACTATAACCTTACTTCCTCTTAAAGTTAAACTATAACCTTATATCCTCTTACAATTAAACTATAACCTTATTTCCTCTTAAAATTAAACTATAACCTTACTTCCTCTTACAATTAAACTATAACCTTACTTCCTCTTACAATTAAACTATAACCTTATTTCCTCTTACAATTAAACTATAACCTTATATCCTCTTACAATTAAACTATAACCTTACTTTCTCTTACAATTAAACTATAACCTTACTTCCTCTTACAATTAAACTATAACCTTACTTCCTCTTACAATTAAACTATAACCTTATTTCTTCTTACAATTAAACTATAACCTTATTTCCTCTTACAATTAAACTATAACCTTATTTCTTCTTACAATTAAACTATAATCTTATTTCCTCTTACAATTAAACTATAACCTTACTTCCTCTTACAATTAAACTATAACCTTATATCCTCTTAAAATTAAACTATAACCTTATTTCTTCTTACAATTAAACTATAACCTTATTTCCTCTTAAAATTAAACTGTAACCTTATTTCCTCTTACAATTAAACTATAACCTTATTTCCTTTTAAAATTGCTTATGCTATTATATTAAATAAATAGCTTAAACAGTGTTGTAACATGAATCCATTCTTTTCCTTTGATCGTAAGCAACAGCTAAGAACCAAGAATAATACATTTATAAAGTTCTAGATAAGAAACAAAAATACAGACAACGTTAATTAAAGTTAGCCTGTGAGAAATAAAGTCATGTTTTCCAAAAAAAATGAAAATAAATAAACGCCTGTTATATTGTAAAATATCATACCTTGTTAAATGTAGAGTCAGCATAATTCCTATAAATAGAAATAGATAAAATACACGTGAAATCGCCATCATCAATATCAAAACTTTAACTTAGTCTTTACAATTCTATAATTGATATGTTTAAATGCCTTGAGGTCAAAACATAACTATGTCAACTTGTAAGTAAATCCAGGAAGTCAATGTACCGTCATATAAATATCATTACTTTAAATGAAAATGATACCGATACTTAAAGGGGCATTATCTGCTAAAATCGTAAATTTTTGTTACCCATAAAAACTATCAGATATGATTGATGCCTTAATAAAACGTGTTTCTGTAACTTATAAATGTTATGAAATGTACGCGCATCGGGGGAAAAAGGTGCAACTGCTCGTGTTTTGAGATCGATCAAGAAATGAACGCCATCTTATTAATTATCGGCATTGTTTACGGGGTTTGCCGAATCGTCATTAAATCAGTACAACAGTGCACTTATTTCTTATTTTCTGTGAATCTGCTTTTAGTCGGCGTTAATTACGGACAAAGAACCATGCAAGCTTGCAGTTAATAAGCGACAAATACAAATTATTCGATTTTACCTGTCAATAGTAAGTTTAGTTGCATACGGAGAAAGCGAGGTCAAATTATTTGCTTGCAAGGAAATAATAAATCGATGGTAATGTTCGTTCTCAAAAGGCGAAAAGTGGTACGATAAGCTGTTTAATGTGAAATATTTACCTTTATTTCATCATTTTAAAGCTACTTACCAATTTCCAAAACATATAATTTGTTTGGTCAAAATCGTAGCTAATGCCTCTTTAAATAATAATTACATACAAAATTTGTCATATTTTTTATATTTCCATTCAAATCATACGAAGTACTTCATTGATAATAATATTAGCATAGAATATTGTTTCATACATCAGACAGCATCCCATAAAAATGATATTGAACATTTGCATATAAGATAGATAATATTATACAATTACGGCCCTCGGAAGAGGTGAATATCCAAAATTGTCAACCCCACTAGGGTTCGGGGAAATAACCCTAGTGGGATTGACAATTTTGGATATTCACCGATTCAGAGAGCCGTAACTGTTTTATTATACCGAACAAACAGTTGAAATATATTGTTTAATATTTGAATTCTTAAAGTATTATTCCATTAGGGTTATTCACTGGACGTTGTCATTTTCAAGGGTTATTCACCGTTGAATAATAGGGTTATTCAATGAATGTGTGTAATTCTTGAGGTTATTCACCATTGGCGCGATTAGAAGCAAAAATATCCAGATTATTTTATGTCATGTGATAATCTTTTAACCAATAGAATTGATTCTTTATTATGTGAGGTATAATAATGTTTATTATTAAATGATAAGGAATTTTGCTTTTCGCTGATTGGTCTAAGCAGCACTTTCTTGGTTGTACCTCAGAGTGAGTTCACCTCAGGGGGTCTATTTGGGGTTTCAACGTTGTCCAACCAGAGACGAGATGTCATGTCCAGTCGGCCAATCAAATTGCAAAAGCTCAAAATTTTCAAAAAAATTCTAAATTTTTCAAACTTTCTAAAAATTTCAAAAATTTCATAAATTTCATAAAATTTCAAAATTTTCAAAAAATTTCTAAATTTCCATAATTTCAATAAAAATTCAAAATTTTCATTAAAATTTCAAAACTCATTTTTTTTTTTTTATTTTTCAAAAAGTTTTAATATTTAAATAATAATATTGAAAAATGATAAAACAATACGATATTTTCTAGTCATTTCCATTCCGGCAGAGACTCCGGTTTTTTCGTTTATTGATCACGTGATTTGACGTAAACTGCAGGCATCATTACTTCCGGTTTGGGCAGCAACGCCTGACGTGAATGTAAATACAACGTCATTCACGGTAAAAATGGAAAGGCCCATTAAGCTTTCTAAGGACTGGTGCTGTGTTTCTCAGTGTAAATCTGATGGAAGGAAGCGTGGGAAGTAAATAAAGCATTTCCGTTGTCTTTTTTGTACAGATTGAGGCGATCATATCATCATTCCAATCACACTTTTTTAATAAATAGTATGTCACACTGTTCAATATTAGGCAACAGTTTTAAATCTGACGACCATATCGGCACTTGTCCGATCTCACACACAACCTGTGTTACACCGTTCTCCGTTATTGTTCTCCTGTTTACTTGTGAAAGTTCGTAGTCATTTGTTGACGTTATTTTCTCTAGATCTAATTCTTGGGCAAGTTCACATAACTTGACTAATTCATGTTTTCTATACAAATGACATGTTATGCCTCTATGCTGTAAATATTCCTTTAGATCGGGAACCTGCCATCGGAAGAAATCTACTTGAATATCCATGATAATAATGATAAACGCGATCTGTTGATAAATGCTGACAAACCGGAAGTTTAGATGCCTGTTGTTTGGTTGCTACGATACACCAATCGTACCTCCAATTTGAAAAGCGCTTTAACCCGAAAATACCGTATTACATGCATAGCCTATTTTATACAAATATATCCTTTTAATGAGGGTTATTTGCGAAAAATATCCCGAGCCGCTTTAGCGGCGAGGGACATTTGACTGTCCTCGAAACCGGTATTTTTCGCAAATAACCCTCACTAACAGGATATATTTGTTTAATTCCGCCGAATATTTAACAGCAAGTAAAACAGTGGCATGCAAGCAGTTTCAGAACTTCAGACCACCTTGATCATTTGATTTTCAGCTGAGACTTAATATCAATCTACGAAAACAGGAAATATCTTTTCAAAGAAGTGACCAGTGTATAAATTCTGGAACAAATTCAAAATAAAATAAATCATGGTTTTGCTTTAACATGCAACACGCTAAAAAAAAATAATGCAAATGAATATATACACTTCAACGATTTCAAATATAACGGCTGACACTGTCGTCATTTTCTTTACTTTAGCGTTGGTTGAAAGAAGAAACCCGAGTAATTCCAATAACATCCGTGACGTCATAAACTATTTATAGAAGGGATTTAGTCTCGAGCGGGATATTTTCCTATCAGTACCGGGATATTTTTAGGCAAATATCCCGGCAATGGTGGAAAAGCTGAAAAAACGAAGAATTGGTAAAAAAAATACCCCTTTCATCAACCAATCAGAAGACAGCATTCTGATATAAGGTGGAATTATGTTGAATATACTGTTGAAAAGTTTGAAAAATTCCTTATTTATATAATAATGTTGTGTTAGCAATGACTATGCCAAAATAATGGTCAGGGTTGAAGACATAGTCCACGAGCCGAAGGGAAGTGCACTATGTTTTCAACCCTGACCACTATATGACATAATCATTGCTAACACAACATTATTATTATTATTATGCCGACTGTTATATGTAGACAAAATATATTGAGAACTATTACAATAAAGGGGGTCCTGATATTGGTGACTAATATATTGGATCAGATAGTCTTGAAAGTGTGAGAATATTCTTTATTTCATTTAAGGCTTTAAAAATATAAAGATTTTTGAAGTTTGAAATTTAATTAACAACAATAACAAGTATTACAATACGTTTAGAGGACTATGATAGATTGACAGATTGGATCCGCACGTGGACTAGCTATATATAGCTTGACAAACAGCTGAAAACCAACCTTCCCCGCGTGAAAGTGGCATAGTAGATGTACTATTTTCGCATAGTATATCAACGCTATATAATTCTTTGTGATATATGCCAAAATTTCGCATGAACTTATATTACAGAAGAAATTTACAGAAAACATAATAATATTTAATAAAGCAATTATTGACTTTTAATTTCAGTCCACTCATGACTATACGGACCTGGTCATGAGTAATTGATTAACCTCGACTGTTGGCCTCGGTCAATCAATCATTGACCAGGTCCGTATAGTCATGAGTAGACCTCATTAAAAGTCCAAAATTGTATAATTAAAATAAAATTAAAAAAAATTACCAGGTATAAATTTCGCTGAAAAATCCATTTTCATTTGCGCTGATACTTTTTACATTTGCGTTGAAACAATTAATTACGTTGATTGTGTTTATTTATTTTGTGTACATGTACATATAATTACCTGAGATTATAGAAATGAACTCACGGAGGTAAGTAGTGTTCATTTTGTTGCACATATATATATATATATATATTAAAAAGTCAAATGAAAATACAGAGGGTGTATAATACAGAGGGTGATTTTTTAAGAAGAAGAAAAGAAGCTTTATTAATTAATATTCTTAAACCTTCGTTAAATGATAAATGACTTTAAAGATTTTCGTTAATCTTACAATGACTTTAAAGATTTTTATTAATCTTATAACAACTTTAAAGATGTTCATTAATTTTATAGGTAATATATTTTACCGCGAATACGTAACATCACAGTCTCCCTTTATATTGTTAACGTCACACTATTGTTAACGTCATATATATACACTAATAAACATTGTACCTGAAGATCTGCAACAGCAGTGAAAACGTTAGTACAAGAATGTTGTGAAAAATCCGTTTTGTTCTTTTTTTAATAATTTCTTTTATATATATATATATATATGTATATGTTGCAGAGGTTAGAACCAACCATGATTGAAGTACCATCATTCCAGTCAAGATGGATCACAATCACGATGGTGATGACAGAAAAGTTGAAAGAAAACAACTGAGAGTGGCAGTAAAGAGAAAGGCAGTTGATGACATGCTTTCGAGACCTTCAAAACTCATTAGAAGTGAGCTACATAATTTCGTGGATGAACTCATACAGCCATCAGATATTAAAAGTATCGCACAATCATTATATAGAGAACGCAGGAAGCAATACCCGGCATTGCCGAAAAGTCGTGAAGGTGTTCACCATGCACTCACACAGATGGATACTAAGACAAGCAGAGATGAGGAGTTTCTGTTAGTAAACAATGAAAAGAGTGGTACTATAATTTTAAGTTGTGACACAAATCTTCAGTTTTTGGTTAACTCTGTCCAAGAAATGTTTGTTGGTTGGACATTCACGTGTTGTCCAAAGGTCTTTTTAAGCGCAAATGATATATAAAAAAAAGCGCAAACGTAAAAATAAACTAGAGGCTCAGCTGAGCCTGTATCGCTCACCTGACATAAATAAGCCCTCTTAAGAATGTCTGCATGCCGAATGCATCTAAGTTATTATTCAAATCCCATAGGGTTCTATGTTAATCTATGTCTGCCCATGGTAGCCATCTTGGATGGAGGTCGTGGTCACCGGACACAATTTTGAAAGTATACTACCCAAGGACCATCCATGCCATGTTTGCTTTAAATTGGCTGACTGGTTTCAGAGGAGAAGACTTTTAAAATATTTTCCCATATGGTTCTATGTTAAAACTATGACCGCTGACGGCGGCCATTTTGAACCTATATCGGGGTCACTGAACACAATTTTTGGAAGTTGACCACCTAAGGACCATCGATGACATGTTTGCTATATTGGCTTACTGGTTTCAGAGAAGAGTCCTATATTAAAACTATGTTCGCTGAAGGCGGCCATCTTGGATTGAGGTCGGGGTCACCGGACACAATTTTGAAAATTGACCACTTAAGGATCATCCATGCCATGTTTGCTTTAAATTGGCTTACTGGTTTCAGAGGAGAAGATTTTTAAACATATTTCCCATAGGGTCCTATGTTAAAACTATGTCCGCTGATGGCGGCCATCTTGGATGTTGACCATTTTAGGATCATTCATGCCATGTTTGCTTTAAATTGGCTTACTGGTTTCAGAGGAAATTTGTTTTAAACATTTTTCCCATAGGGTCCGATGTTAAAACTATGTCCGCTGACAGCGGCCATCTTGGACGGAGGTCGGGGTCACAGGACATAATTTTGAAAGTTGACCACCTAAGGACCATTCATGCCATGTTTGCTTTAAATTGACTTACTGGTTTCAGAGGAGAAGACTTCTAAACATTTTTTCCATAGGGTCCTATGTTAAAACCAAGTCGAGTCATGGTGGCCATCTTGAATTTCCGATCGGAAAACGACTCATAAGTTTAGTACAGGTTCACCCAATGATCATTCCTGCAAAGTCACAATTCAATTGGCTTGGTGGTTTCTGACAAGAAGATTTTTAAAATTTCAGCCAATGAGAACACAATATGGACCCTGGCAGCCATGCTGGATTTCAAATCAGCACCAAAAGCACACATCTGGTATAGAACCATCCAATGAACATTTCTGGCAAGTTTGGTTCAATTCTGTTCTGTGGTTTCAAAGAAGAAGATGTAAATGTGAAAAGCTAACGGACGGACGACGGACGACGACGGACGGAAGACGGACGCTTAGCCATGACAAAAGCTCACGTGGCCTATGGCTAGGCGAGCTAAAAAGCGGAAATGATATGCCAAAAAGCGCAAATGTAAAACGACGCATAAAACATACTACTGAACAATTACAAAATAAATATTGAATTATGTACATATATATAGAATAAAATAAAACACAAATGTTCTCATGATTAATTATTAATCAGTTGATTAATTTAATATCAATTAATATCAAAATTTTCGTCCCACCGAGGGACTTTATCAATGTCTAATTAAATAAAATCTCGAAACAATATAGCGACTTTTCAAATTTCAAAAAAAAGTTTTTGACGGTCCATGTACGCCACAAAAGAACCAGAAGATGCACATATGAAACTACATGCATGAAAGAATGGAAATCCTACATATAAATTAATAAAAGTACAATAACAATAACATAAATATACAATAGGGCTACACATTTAAATAAATGTTGAATTAGAAATAAAAATAAATATAAAAATGAGACATTATTATTGGTAAATGTATCAAATAGCACTGTCAAAATATTGTTGAAAACGGTATGATACCCATACTCATTCAAAAAAACGGCCCGCCACAGTGTGGAATATATACTTTGGGCCAATAGAGCAAACTGTATGTCCTAATACGACAGGAGGAGATCAACACGAATAGGAGTCAAGAGAGGATATTACTTTTTCTCATTGATTCCATTCGGTGATAAGGTCTTAAGTTTTCTAATCCAGAAGCTTTCCCTTTCCTGTCTGCTTTTATCATCCCACTTGGGGTTATGGTCAATTATGGTGACCTTCAGTTTGCCGAAAGAATCATGGTGGCCCGTCGATCTGAGATGTCTGCTGAGTGGAAGGTCAGGTTTGCAATTTGCATCGCTTCTGTGGCCATTCAAGCGTTTACTAAGTTGTTGTTTAGTTTCTCCGATGTATTGAAGACCACAAATTGCACATTCCAGGAGGTAGATAATATTTTCCGTCTTGCAGTTGGCATTGCAGTATATGATGATTTTTTCTCCTGTATGTATGCTGCTGAATTTGTGTGTGCATTGGATGTTTTTGCACGTCATACATCGTCTCGAATCACATTTTTGACACTGACCATTGTAGGCAGATCGAGGGGAGATGTCAGCTCTCACCAAGATGTCTTTCAAACTTTTGGGTTTCCTGAAGGCCAAGACGGGTGGTTCTTTGAAGATTTTACACAGTTCTGGGTGTTTTTGTATGGTTGTCCAGTGCTCACGAACGATGCTGGATAAATTACTAAGCGCAGGATGGTATGTGATGACAAATGGCACTCTGTTGTTCGCGTTCTTTTCTTTATATTGGATGAGGTCTTTTCTGTCAATACCACTTGCTTTGTTAAAACAATGGTTAATGCTCGCATTGTTGTAACCCCTCTTTTTCAGATGACATTTCAGTTCCCGAAGCCGTTTTTTGGTGGTTTGTTCGTTGGAGCAAACCATTTTAGACGTTTATATATATATATATGTATATGTTGCAGAGGTTAGAACCAACCATGATGGAAGTACCATCATTCCAGTCAAGATGGATCACAATCACGATGGTGATGACAGAAAAGTTGAAAGAAAACAACTGAGAGTGGCAGTAAAGAGAAAGGCAGTTGATGACATTCTTTAGAGACATTCAAAACTCATTAGAAGTGAGCTACA
The DNA here is from genome assembly GCA_963383655.1 of Bathymodiolus septemdierum. Lineage (NCBI taxonomy): Eukaryota > Metazoa > Mollusca > Bivalvia > Mytilida > Modiolidae > Bathymodiolus > Bathymodiolus septemdierum. The sequence continues at coordinate 23,202,742 of OY726527.1, read as the reverse complement.
TAATTTCGTGGATGAACTCATACAGCCATCAGATATTAAAAGCATCGCACAATCATTATATAGAGAACGCAGGAAGCAATACCCGGCATTGCCGAAAAGTCGTGAAGGTCTTCACCATGCACTCACACAGATGGATACTAAGACAACCAGAGATAAGGAGTTTCTGTTAGTAAACAATGAAAAGAGTGGTACTATAGTTTTAAGTTGTGACACAAATCTTCAGTTTTTGGTTAACTCTGTCCAAGAAATGTTTGTTGGTGGGACATTCACGTGTTGTCCAAAGTTCCTTTTAAGCGCAAATGATATATAAAAAAAAGCGCAAACGTAAAAATAAACTAGAGGCTCAGGTGAGCCTGTATCGCTCACCTGACATAAATAAACCCTCTTAAGAATGTCTGCATGCCGAATACATCTAAGTTACTATTCAAATCCCATAGGGTTCTATGTTAATCTATATCTGCTCATGGTAGCCATCTTGGATGGTGGTCATGGTCACCGGACACAATTTTGAAAGTATACTACCCAAGGACCATTCATGCCATGTTTGCTTTAAATTGGCTGACTGGTTTCAGAGGAGAAGACTTTTAAACAATTTTCCCATAGGGTTCTATGTTAAAACTATGTCCGCTGACGGCGGCCATTTTGAACCTAGATCAGGGTCACTGAACACAATTTTGGAAGTTGACCACCTAAGGGCCATCGATGACATGTTTGCTATATTGGCTTACTGGTTTCAGAGGAGAAGAGTCCTATGTTAAAACTATGTTCGCTGAAGGCGGCCATCTTGGACTGAGGTCGTGGTCACCGGACACAATTTTGAAAATTGACCACTTAAGGATCATCCATGCCATGTTTGCTTTAAATTGGCTTACTGGTTTCAGAGGAGAATATTTTTAAACATATTTCCCATAGGGTCCTATGTTAAAACTATGTCCGCTGATGGCGGCCATCTTGGATGAAGGTCTGGGTCACTGGATATAATTTTGAAAGTTGATCATTTAAGGACCATTCATGCCATGTTTGCTTTAAATTGGCTTACTGGTTTCAGAGGAATTTTTTTTAAACATTTTTCCCATAGGGTCCGATGTTAAAACTGTGTCCGCTGACAACGGCCATCTTGGACGGAAGTCGGGGTCACAGGACATAAGTTTGAAAGTTGACCACCTAAGGACCATTCATGCCATGTTTGCTTTAAATTGACTTACTGGTTTCAGAGGAGAAGACTTTTAAACATTTTTTCCATAGGGTCCTATGTTAAAACCAAGTCGAGTCATGGTGGCCATCTTGAATTTCCGATCGGAAAACGACTCACAAGTTTAGTACAGGACCACCCAATGATCATTCCTGTAAAGTCACAATTCAATTGGCTTGGTGGTTTCTGACAAGAAGATTTTTAAAATTTTAGCCAATGAGAACACAATATGGACCCTGGCAGCCATGCTGGATTTCAAATCAGCACCAAAAGCACAAATCTGGTAGAGGACCATCCAATGAACATTTCTGGCAAGTTTGGTTCAATTCTGTTCAGTGGTTTCAAAGAAGATGATTTAAATGTGAAAAGCTAACGGACGGACGACGGACGGAAGACGGACGCTTAGCCATGACAAAAGCTCACATGGCCTATGGCTAGGCGAGCTGAAAAGCGGAAATGATATGCCAAAAAGCGCAAATGTAAAACGCCGCATAAAACATATCGTCACGGTATGTGTTTTCGTGTGTCATCTGTTTTCGTTTTATCCATTTTATTTTGATTTCCACAGTGCACGCATTATTTTTGACGTGTCTTCCGGTTTCTATTTATGGAACATAAACAGGACTACAGCGTGATATCTGTAAAAGATGTTAAAGTTTGCTTTTAAAGACGTAAGTACCAAAAGCAGTGAACCTACCTACTGAACCATACTTTTTGTAATGCTAAAAATTTACTTCATTTATAAAGTAGCTTTTTTAAAAAAAATAATATTTATATACATATATTTAATTTATTCATCATTTAATTGAATTACCTTTCAGTGACCCCAATTAAACTGTTAAAACATCACACAATAAACCACTTGTTAATTTAGTCCAGTAGACACAGTGAGAACAAACCCGTGAAATGTCTCAATTTCTGAAGGCACATAAACTGCCAATAGAACATGGAAGATAGAATAACATACCGCGCGAAAATAGAAAATGAAACTTATGTAATTTAGAGGAAATTGGTGATGAATTCCATTATATTTTAAATTGTCCATATTTTAAGCAGTATAGAGATGTTTGTATCAAGAAGAGATATACAAAAAGACCAAATATTATTAACTTCTTGGGGATTATGGCGTCAACAAATAGATTGAATCTGACTAACCTATGTAAATTTATACGGATCATAAAAGAAAGGGTGTGGGTCCTCTTCTTCTTCATTATAGTATGTAAACTCATTCAGAGTACTCAATACTTTTGTGATTGCGCATGCGCGGAATAAAATAAATATATACAAAATGCCAAAATAAAGGTAATAACAAAATTACCGAACTCCGAACAATCTTACAAAGGGAAAGTCAAAACTCATAATTATATAAACAGACAAAATCAGTCAACAACCGGAAAACTGTGAAAACCGTAATGACCCTTACTTGGTACAGGCATTTCTAAAGAAATGGTGGGTTGAGTCAGATTTTAAGGCGCCAAACCTCCCGCTCTCATTACGGTTCAAAGGTTCCGGCTGTCACTGTAACAGTATTTAAATACAGGAACAAAATAGGTAAAATAGTTGTCAAAGCAGTACCATATTCGGTGACGTAAATGTCAAAAATACTTTTACGTCACACATGACATTTTTGACTTCTTTATCTTTATACATTTTCACTATATGAAAATGCATCGCTTATAATTTTTTCTGCAGAGACGGAATATATTTCGACAAGATATTGGTATCGGAATATAAACTTTTTAAGAGATCGAATAAGGCGAATCTTTTTATAGCCCTGGTCCAGTAGCCTGTTTCTCAGATGAAGATGACGTTTCAGGAAATCAGAATAATTGCTACTGGCCTTTGCATAGCGAATCAATTGCGAGATGTAAACACCATATGCAGGAGAAGCTGGTATATTGCTGCACATGTTTGGAAAATTTATGATTTTAAAATTGAAGTCGTCCCGCTTATCATAAATTTTAATACTGAGTTGACCACTGTCGTCAAATTCGAGGTATACGTCCAAAAATGATGCGGACGAAGCTGTATCGGTGGTCTCTTTAACTTCCAGCTCTGGAGGATATATCAATGGAAGAAATTCTGCAAATCTAGAATTATTGATAGATAAAACGTCATCAATATATGTGAAATTAAAGGCTCTAGCCTCATAAATCTTCTTATCTTTTACAAGCTTTTGAAGAAACTCCGACTCATATGAGTATAAAAATAAAAATAAAGTTTAGGTGAATAAATACAAGTGCTCGGATAAAAACAAGTTGGCCTTCCATTTAGGCTGCTATACAGGCTCTGAAAGCATCACATGTAGATGCTTTCACGGTGGCGTCCGGTAGTAGGTTCCACTGTACAACAGTTCTTGGGAAGAACGAATATTTGAAATAGTCGTGTCTGGTGCTGAATAAATGGAAAGATAAGCTGTTACTGTGTCTGGAAGGCCTGTTCAGTGGAATTAAGTATTGTTGCACTGGAATGGCAACTAAGCCGTTAACTGCTTTATAAAGTAGACATAGTCTGGTGTTCATACGTCTTTCTTCTAGTGGTTGCCATTTTAGATTTTCTAGCATAGTTGTTACACTAGAGCTGTAATCATAGTTGTTATACACATATCTGGCTGCTCTTCTCTGGATTCTTTCTATTCTGTCTATGTTCTCTTTGGTATATGGTTCCCAGACGGCTGAGCTGTATTCTACTTTGGTCTTATTAATGTATTAACAGCCATTGTTTTGGTATGTTGTGGTGCTTTCTTGATGTTCCTTCTTAGCATGCCCTGGGCTTGATTTGCGCTCGCCTCGATGTTGTTGATGTGATTGTTCCAGCTCAAGTTATTGCTTATGGTTATTCCTAAGTATTTTGCTTCTGTTACAATTTCCAGTTGTTGGTCATGCATCACGTATGGCTGTTTCTTTGTTGTTCTTGCTCTGGTGATGTGCATGACATTACATTTATCCACGTTAAATGCCATTTTCCACTTTCCTTCCCATTTAATAACTTTATTTAGGTCATTTTGCAACAAAACCTGGTCTTCCTTGGTTTTGATTGGCCTGTAGATGGTACAATCATCATCAAATAATCGGATGTTTGAAGTAATATTATTTGTGATGTCGTTGATGTATATAAGGAATAGAACAGGACCCCCAGTACACTTCTTTGCGGTACTCCAGATGCAACATCTACATTGTCTGATATGGTGTTTTCTAGTGCTACTGCTTGTGTTCTGTTGTTCAGGAATGATTTGATCCAGTTCTTGTTGTTTCCATGGATTCCATAATGTTCTAGCTTGTGCAGTAGTCTTGGGTGGCTGACTTTATCAAACGCCTTCGCAAAGTCCAATACTATCATATCTGTTTGATAGTTTTTATCCATGTTAGATGTTAAATCATGTACAGGTCCTATTAGCTGGGATTCACAGGACCTCTGATTTCTAAATCCATGTTGATATTCTGATAGTATTTTGTTTTCATCCAGATGTTTCATGACGTTTGATACTATTATATGCTCCATTATCTCCTGGCTAACTATTTTCCTGTGTTCCAATATTGTATATATATTGTAAATATTGTATATAGTTGTGTCTATGTCGTCTCTGCACCTGTGTCATTTGGTGATGAGAATAAAGGTATATATACAAATTGAAGGCATTCTCCTTCTAGAAAAGATCACAATCTTAGGTGCTGCAACCTTAACTTTAATCTTCCAATTTTACATTATTCACTGTAAAGATTCCAGTTGTCTTTACCAATCATACAGACTATATGATCTATGAGAACAGCATCATCTGTATAAAACATTACGAATTATTCAATGTATATGTGGGGATTTCATTCAATTTCATCTAAAATACTCTTTTTGGACAAATTAACGGCATATATCACTCATTTATTCTATCAAACTTTTACTACTGCCCAGTATAAGAAAAAGAATTCTTGTAAAAAATATTACAGGAACAAGCAGCATCATTTACTATATTAACCTTTAATAGATCGTAATTTAGAAAGGAATACGAGTTACGAAGTTGAGTAAGAATAATATTAAATTTTATTAATATATAATTATGTACATCAACAACTAATAAGTGAAGATATATGTAGAGTAAAGTAGGTCTAATTTTAAGTTTGCAAAGAAATTATTGCATTAGTGGTCCGATTATTGCTGGTCGTCAAACGTTGAACATATTTTTTATTTTCAATTGCCAGTATAGTCACTTTCCTGATTGCAACTTATAAAATTGTTTTTCTTGACATGTTTTTTTTGTGGGGCACCGGTGGGGAGTGGGTGGGTAGTTAGTGGTGGTCCCCGGAAATTGTCTTAGCTCTGTGACAATGAGTATCTTACGCTTCTGATTCTGATTCTTCTAACATTATAGAGTCGGAATCCTCGAGTGTAATTTACTCTGGCTCGAACAATCTGGAGGTCCCCCATAAATATATACAAACAGAAAGCCAAACCGCTAAGCGAGTGGTCGAAATAAATAAATTTCTTTTCGGTACAGGGCTAAATAATTCTAACAGTAGGCGTATGAATACGCACGTGTTTCTCGTGGTAGAAAGTCTACCAGGTCGGGTACATGGCGGGAATTTAGTCAATCGAGAGCTTACACCTGAACAGAAAACATCTGCCAAGTTTGCTGTAAATATACACGATTTTTTCCCCGGTCTACTCGATTACCATATCCATGTCTGACGAAGAAAATGGGAGTACTGTTTGAATACAGAAAGCTAATAACAAAACTTAGAATTAGTGAACACAACCTATTAATAGAAAAGGGGAGACATTTGAATATTTCGAGAGAGCAACGCTTATGCTCACACTGTAAGTGTATAGATGACGAGAAACATTTTCTTTTGCATTGCACGATAAATTCTGAATTGAGATCTTCTTTTTAAACATTTTGAACAACGAAAATCTAATTTTTAATAACTTATCACTCCAGATAATTTTCAAGTCCAAAGGGTAATTACCTCCTACTTTTGAAAATGATGCGTATTTGCATATTTCCTTTGCACTGTTGTACTCTCTACTTCAGAAAAGATTGCTTACATGTACACTTTTAAAATTATGTTGGACACAAGTGTTATTCAATAAACACAGGATGCAAGTGAAATGTATATCTCTGTTTGATTTGACACGATTGTGTCATGTTTATTAATACAATGTTGTAAATAATTTGTTTTTTTGCTCGTCGACTTCGGCAGTTTTCACAGCCGTGTTGATAATGTCATCAATGATTCCTTTAACTACACAGATGAAACTGTCAGGAACTTTTAAAAAAGTATATAATTTTCCGTAGCGCGCTTATTCATGTTCTTGCTCATTTTCAACGAACAACGTGTTCCCAAATTCACTTTCGTTTTAGTTCTTAACTAAACCGCATTTATTTGTAATATTGACCGCGATTGGATGATTTATCCTAAACATCCAATCAGATCTCTTTTGACATCGATGCTTAGAAAGGCAAACATTCGGTACCCCTCGGATGTATACACTTTCTCTTTCGAAAAGTATAAAGAGAAGTAATTACGGGGAATTTTTCAAAGTCAAAAATGTATTGTTTATGTACACCATGTATTATCGTCAACAGCGTACAAGTACGCTCCGAATTTGGAAAGTTTGCTTAAACAGCAATATGTATGCGTAAATGTACACTCTGATCTGATTATACATGCGTTTTTACTCGTTTTCATAGCGTAAAAAACGCAAATACGCAGCTTATCTGGAGCTCTGTATCAGAATTAAAAAAACTTTCATATATTTTAAACCCATCAACACCATCTCAAGTAAATAAACTGGGTTCCTTTTTAAAAAAAAAGTCATTAGAACTGAGGACAGGGGATTTTATGTGCTCTTTGTTACATGTTTAGTGTATAATTGTCATAAACTGTATTGCTTAATGACAATAAAAAAAATTGTTACTGGAAATTTGTCTTCCAAAAATGCATCAGAGGATTTAAGTACTGCCGATGCTTTATCGTTACTATCTAAGTAATTAGATAACGCACGACAACAACAGAACGGGGAGATTTTTAACGTATTGGAGGCAAAAATACCAGCACCCTCCGCAGGTAAGAAGGAATTTAAATTCAAGTACATTAGCAATACAAATCAATGTGATTTCAACGAGAGTGTTTCAAAGGACTTGTCTCGTATCAAAAGTGCAGTGACTGCAGGAAATTTACCTGACGCATTGCATCTCCTAGACAATTCACAACAGGAAATTGCTGCACGCAATAAGAAGGTGAAAATCGGAGATAAATATGGATAGGGCACCGTCAGTGAGTATGAGGGCAATCCTGTTGCTGACGATTCTGATGACGAGCGGAGACTTCGACAAGCAGAAACAAGAGCAATTCGAAAAAAAGGCCTCTTTTCCAAAGGAACCACCAAAACGGTTTGCCGCAGATAAACGTTTTCGTGGATTTAGCCAACCACCTGAGCGTCAAAACGTCAACACAGCTACCAATAGTCAAACCACTCAACGATACTTTGGAAACAGATCCAGCACATATCAGCCACAAATCGGAAGAAAGTCTCATGCCCAGGACACCTGTTACTACTGTGGTACTGTCGGACACTGGTCCCTCAACTGTCCAGAAAAAAAAACAGAAAAAGGAGTACTAGCGCAAAATGAGGTATTGCCTTAAATAAACACTAATTATAGTTTAGAAACGTATGAATATGAAAATGAAATAGTAGTAATTCATAATGTCAAGGGTAGATTGAAACAAAACATCATTTTTTGGAAAGAAAAACTTTTGTTAGCAGACAGTTCTAGGAATTTAGTTTGACCTATTTTAAAATATGGTTATTTTTTACAATTTGACGAAGAACCGCCTTCAGTAAAATTAAAGAATAATAAATCGGCACTTGAGCATCATAAATTTCTAAATCGTGCTATAACGGATTTGTTAATTACAGGGGTTGTGTGTAAAATTGATAGCTTGCCAAAAGTGGTAAATCCATTGTCTGTTTCGGTCAACTCGATTCGGAAAAGAAAGGTTGATTCTGGTCCTTAGACATGTGAATAAGTATTTAACATTAACACAATTTAAATATGAAGGTGTGAAAGAAGCGAAAGTGTACGCTGCAAACAAGAAGTATTGTTATAAATTCGATCTAAGGCACGGGTATCATCATATAGATATGCATACAGGGGCGGATCCAGGATTTCAAGTTAGGGGGGGGGGGGCGCACTTAAAAAAATTGCGCCGAGAGGAGGGAGGCGCGAATTTTTTTTTGGTTTTTCGTGTGAAAAATCACGATTTTACGCAAAAAAAATCATATTTTTTCCAATTTTATGGGGGGGGGGGGGGTGCGCCCCCCCCCCCCCCCCCCCCCCCGCCCCCCGTGGATCCACCCCTGGCATATATCTTCTCAAAAATACCTGGGTTTTACATGGCTAGAAAATAACATAACTACCTATTACACTTTTACTTCCTTGCCATTTGGTCTAAGTTCTGCGTGTTTAATTTTTACCATAAATAGTCCACCCACTTGTAAAATTTTGGTATCTAAAGGTTTTTTAATAGTTATATATCTAGATGATGGTCTCGGGTTTGCTGATTATGAGGAATCGTGTAATTACATGTCTGGAAAAGTTTTGACAGATTTGTTGTCGGTGGGTTTTCTTCCGAATTATGAAAAACGTGTATGGAAGCCACAAAGGAGTTTAGAGTGGTTAGGTTTTGTCTGGAATCTGGACAAAGGTATTTTATCTGTGCCAGATTTAAAAATGCACAATATTTTGAAATATTTACAATTGGTAGTTGATAATATTAATCAGCTTACTGCTAGAAAAGTGGCAGCAGTTGTAGGCAAAATAATAGCTCTTTCTCCAGCACTTGCTAATATATATAATATGTAGATTGATGACTAGACATTTACATGTCATCATTAACGAACGATCGTCGTGGGATTCAGTTGTTCATGTAGATGATTTTTCTATAAGAGAGCTACATTTTTGGTTGTCTTCTTTAAAGTCGCTACTAAATTGTGTTATAGCACCGATTCAGAGAATCCCAGAGAGGATCGTTTTCACTGACGCAAGTTCTTATGTCGGAGCTGGCTATACTGTACAATTTTCAAATGATATCGTCCATAAAATGTGGACAAATGATGAAATTATATCAAAGTTCAACATGGATAGAGTTGAAGGCTGTGGAGATTACTTTGAAAGGGTGTGTTGATTTTTTCAAAAACAAATTTGTCAAGCTTTTAACTGATAATCAAAATGTAGAGAGAATTTCTGAAGTTGGTAGCATGAAAAAGGATTTGCAATCCTTAGCCATTGACATTTTTCATTTTTGCATACAAAATTGTATATGCTTAAAATTACAGTAGTGGATACACAGGGAAATAAACATTATAGCAGATCAATATAGTAAAATATTCGACTTCGATGATTGGTCAGTAGCAGACAAAATTTTTCATTATTTTAATAAAATTTGGGGACCATTTACTATTGACAGGTTTGCTAACAGTAACAACAAAAAGTTGCATAGATTTAACTCGCGATTCTTAGATCCATTGTCACGTGGCATTGATGTGTTTACATTTGATTGGTCTGTAGATAACAATTGGCTTGTTCCGTCTGTATCTTTGATCGCTCATACGATAAAACATATTCAACTATATGTAAAGCAGTCGTACCCAAGTGGAAATGGGCTATATTTTGACCTATGTTGGTTTGTCCGGAAAATTCAGATTTTATTAGTATTGTAAAAGATTATAGAGTATGAGACTCCATCTAGATTTTTCGTAAAAGGTTCAGCTGATAATTCTGTATTTTCTGAAAACAAATTTATTTCAAATGTATTAGTGCTGCATTTAGATGTCAGATATTGAATGATGCGGATGTTGCCGCTATACTGTTGAAATGCAGACGTTGCCGCTATACAGTTGAAATGCGGACGTTGCCGCTATATTGTTGAAATGCGGTCGTTGCCGCTATATTGTTGAAATGCGGCCGTTGCCGCTATATTGTAGAAATACGGACGTTGCCGCTATATTGTTGAAATGCGGACGTTGCCGCTATATTGATGAAATGCGGCCGTTGCCGCTATATTGATGAAATGCGGCCGTTGCCGCTATATTGTTGAAATGCGGACGTTGCCGCTATATTGATGAAATGCGGACGTTGCCGCTATATTGTTGAAATGCGGACGTTGCCGCCATACTGTTGAAATGCGGACGTTGCCGCTATATTGTTGAAATGCGGCCGTTGCCGCTATATTGTTGAAATGCGGACGTTGCCGCTATATTGATGAAATGCGGACGTTGCCGCTATATTGTCGAAATGCGGACGTTGCCGCTATATTGATGAAATGCGGACGTTGCCGCTATATTGTTGAAATACAGACGTTGCCACTATATTGTTGAAATGCGGCCGTTGCCGCTATATTGTTGAAATGCGGACGTTGCCGCTATATTGTTGAAATGCGGACGTTGCCGCTATATTGATGAAATGCGGACGTTGCCGCTATATTGATGAAATGCGGACGTTGCCGCTATACTGTTGAAATGCGGACGTTGCCGCTATATTGTTGAAATGCGGACGTTGCCGCTATATTGTTGAAATGCGGACGTTGCCGCTATATTGATGAAATGCGGACGTTGCCGCTATACTGTTGTTACGAATCCTGCATGCTGCGAGATTAATTATCAATAACGTTCAACATGTTATTTCATTATGTGCAATATATTGGGTGCATGGAGGGAAATTCATACCGGTAATTTATCAAGGGTCCCTGGATTGCACAATATAGCCTTTGGAGTAATGGATATAGTAAAAAAGAGCAAGTCGAGTGCGACTAACAGGAAATATGATATTTATTTTAATAAGTTCAAGTCATGGTGTTTACAATTTAAGCTAAGTCACTTGCCTGCCTTACCTTCTACAGTTTCTATGTATTTGACTAGTTTGATGCAAATGGGTGTTTCTGTCGCAGTTCTTAAATTCTATTTTTCATGCAGTAAAACATATTTTTATTTGAAGATCCATGTGTTAATAGGTTAGTGAAATTATTTTGGAAGGAGGAAAAAGAATTTTGTCGAAACCTTTAAAAAAGAAAGAACCGATTACAGCTGATGTCATCGTTAAATTATTTAAATTTTTTAAAGGTAGACTCGACTTGTTTAACTCGAGATCTCTTTGTATGTTCGTACTCGCATATGCGGGATTTTTTTAGATATAAAGAAATTTCAAATATAAAAATGAATAATTTGTCCTTTTATGACACTTATGTTAAAATCTGTATAGAAAGCAGCAAGACTGATATTTATAGATAAGGTAATACAGTTATTATCGATCGCAAAAACAAATACTGATACTTGTCCAGTCAAGTTACTGGCACATTATTGTAAGATTGCCGAATTGAGAGATGACAGCGATGAATACATTTTCCGTTCTCTATTATACAATTTAATAAAAATTTAAATAAAAACACACTTAGTGGAATAAACAAACCATTATCTTATACTCGGGCAAGAGAACTACTCTTGAAAGCTTTGGTTTCGATTGGATGTGATAAAAGTATGCTTGAATTACATAGCTTAAGAAGTGGAGGAGCTACATAAGCTGCAAATAACAATGTTTCTCATAGATTGTTTAAAGCTCATGGTTGTTGGCGTTCGGAAAACGCCAACTTACGTACAGGAGAGCTTAACCGCGAAACTCTCCATATCAAAAAATCTGGGATTATAATATCCTTTCACCTTTTGACTCGACTGTTTTTGTAAGCTCGCCATCCCAAAAGTATATTTGTCTTTGTTATTTAGCCCAGTAAAGAAAAGAAATGTTTTATGTTCGGGTGAACATGTGAAATAGAACATAAATAAATTTCTTTTCGGTACAGGGCTAAATAATTCTAACTGTAGGCGCATGAATACGCACGTGTTTCTCGTGGTAGAAAGTCTACCCGGTCGGGTACATGGCCGGAATTTAGTCAATCGAGAGCTTACACCTGAACAGAAAACATCTGCCAAGTTTGCTGTAAATATACACGATTTTTTCCCCGGTCTACTCGATTACCATATCCATGTCTGACGAAGAAAATGGGAGTACTGTTTGAATACAGAAAGCTAATAACAAAACTTAGAATTAGTGAACACAACCTATTAATAGAAAAGGGGAGACATTTGAATATTTCGAGAGAGCAACGCTTATGCTCACACTGTAAGTGTATAGATGACGAGAAACATTTTCTTTTGCATTGCACGATAAATTCTGAATTGAGGTCTTCTTTTTAAACATTTTGAACAACGAAAATCTAATTTTTAATAACTTATCACTCCAGATAATTTTCAAGTCCTACTTTTGAAAAATCTGCCAAGTTTGCTGTAAATATACACGATTTTTTTCTTCTTCGATCAACTCGATTACCATATCCATGTCCCAAAAAAAAAATGGGATTACTTTAGTAAATAAATGTCATTCGCACATGCAGGGTTTATATTTTGTTGGTTTTTGTTTTTTTTTGTTTTTGTTAGTCGTTTTATTTTATAGTGAAACAATATTGTTATAATTTCTAATATTCTGTATTTATATTTTGTAGATTTATGAGATAGATGTCTCCATGTGAACTGGACTCTTTAGGACTTTTATTTTGACAAAACATCAGTCAAATCAAAATTATTTACCGGTGTACATGAAAATGATCTGTTTAAATGTATTAAAGGGATATTGTCTACCACAATCGTAATTTTTTCATACCCAAAATTATTGTCGTTTTCGTACTGACCTTCATAAAATGAAGATTAAATACCGAATTATTTGCGAATACGCTACGAAACGTTGTTTTTTCGATTTAAAAAAGCTGACCATCGTTACTGGAAGCTAATTAATTATGCACTGACCTGAGCGAGGCCAAATCTATTTTTATCTATTTTTATGCCAGTAGCCCGAATGCTGCAGCATGGATGTTAAAATTCGTGTTTGCTTACCTCGAAAATACGGCCGTTGTATGCTATTCATTGACAATAATTTGCTGTTACCAGGTGCAAGATTACATATATTGAATAATATCTACCAAAAATGATCATAGGCATCATCATAAATTCATAAAATATGAAAAACGATGGAGAAAAGAAGGAAAAAACATGCTCGGCTTACCTATCAAGCAAAATCTTTGCCACTTCAGCGCGAGTTTGGAATCGTAGCACTTCCTTGAGTTCGTTCCAACGGTCAAACTGATCCCCTACATATATCCTGCATTTGTTCCATTTGGAAGATACTTCACTTCTATTCATCTTTCTCTCTGAATCCGTAAAATTCCGCTTTCTTCCACGCGTTGACACTTTCTCTTTTGCCCAAGAACCACATGTTGTTTATTGTTTCTAAACAGTGCGCATGCTCAAGACGGGTTCACATAGAAGGTCATATGAATAGAGTTATCCTGGACAATAATTCCGATAGGGATAGTTTTGGGTCTTTTTTGTCAAAAAATTGTATCTTTTGCAGCATAACTCGGTGTTAATCTTCATTTTATGAAGGTCAGTACGGAAAACGACAATAATTTTGGGTATGAAAAAATTACGATTGTCACAGTAGTAGACAATATCCCTTTAAATGTGTTTATTAAATGTTCGCCGACTGTTTTTGTAAGCTCGCCATCCCAAAAGTATATTTTTCTTTGTTATTTAGCCCAGTAAAGAAAAGAAATGTTTTATGTTCGGGTGAACATGTGAAATAGAACATAATAATAATAATAATATAATAATAAATTCATTATTTAAAGAGAGTAACTCAGTTAGCAAAGAGATGCTAATCTCACCTGGGGCCCTCTGAAGCTAAAACTGCAATGTACATTGTATATGTAACATATATAAATCTCATGCAAAAACAATCAATACAAAAAAAAAAATATGATGATGTAAAATTGACTAGAAAATAATATTAAACGCTAATTAAAAAAATAGCTACTGTTTAAATACAACAACAAAAAATAATACTGAAAAGTTCATTGGTATATACAAATATTACAGTACAAGAGATCTTGGAAATTAGGCATTCTCAATTTGAAATCTTAACAGATAATCTTTTACTTTGGTTTTGAAACATATTTCATTATTTAAACTTTTAAGGTTCGATGGGAGAGAATTCCATAGATTTGTACCAGAGTATAGAAAACTTTTGTTCTTTTAAAATATTCACTTTTGGACGTGGAACTTGCAAATTATTTGATGTTGCAGATCTTAAGCCATAAGGACAATTTTCATTAATGATCAAGTGCTGAAATCACCATTATAAGCTAAATACGTATAAGGGAACTTGCATAAAACAATTAAAAATGGTTATGGCTATATAAATGTATATTTCAGCTTTCGATTAGTTCTCTGGGGGAAAAAAAAGGGGGGGGGGGGGGGGGGGGGGGTATATATGATTACGGTAGATGTTTACGGAAATACAAATACTATCAATTTGCGCATGCGTGAAGTGGCACTTCCGGATTCATCACCCCATATTTCAGATGACAGAATGATGGAATTTTCCGTTTTTGACAACTTATTTTATGGTGTTATGCATTTAATTTCGTTCTGATCAAATGATATGAACACAATGTCGTAAAAATCACTTTTTCATTTGATGTAACGCCAATATAATAAGACAAAAACCAGTCGTAACGACACCAAATTATGGCGACGAGTGTTGATCAAAACGTCCCCGTATTAAATGAACCAGCTGAAATCAAGAAACAACCGAAAGGAGGTGAATGTTTTTATTTTGTTTTCAGAACAAGCAAACAATCAAATTATATTTGAACTTTTGTATCTTCATGCAGTATAAGCCACATGAGAACTTGCAATTGTTCAACCTATCTTGACAGTGCTGTACATTGCAAAACTGTAACGGCATTCAAGACGGCCTTAACATCGTCCAGCGACTAAACAATCTAGCGCACACACTCCCCGGATAAGTCATACTCATTACCTGAGTTCATTTCCGGTAACATACAGATACACATACAGATACAGAAGTCTAATCTCGTTGAGATTAGGATTCCGAAGAAATTTTCTGTCTGTTCTTCATCCTAATCTCGTTTCAAGTCCTATCAAGGGTATTCTGGAAATTTTAAATTTGACTCCCCCCGATGCATTCCGATGGATATTTTGGCATGGACGGATTGTGTCAGATCAAGTACAGGTAAGATTTCATAAATAGACATATTTTCTAGTTCAAATCTGCAAAAATATTGATATTTCCTTACCTTTTACAGCGTATATCCGACAAAATAATCCAAAATCCACTTTAAGCTGACCGCCATTTTACTGAACTCATGAACTACACCACGTGATCAAAATCGTCACGAATTTTGCTACAGCATGTTTCTAAATGAAAGGTCAATGTCAATTATTTATTGTGTATATGCAAGCATATCTTTTATGGGCTGTTGATTGGTTTTAATAAAATATTTATAGCAAAATTACAAAATTTCAAGCCGTGTATATGGGATTTTTAAATTATAATATAATATTTGACATCAACATCTCGCACTACGAAACAGACTATACCAAAATACGTCACGATTTTTGATCACGTGTAGTTCATGAGTTCAGTAAAATGGCGGTCAGCATAAAGTAGATTTTGGATTATTTTGTCGGATATACGCTGTAAAAGGTAAGGAAATATCAATATTTTTGCAGATTTGAACTAGAAAATATGTCTATTTATGAAATCTTACCTACACTTGATCTGACACAATCCGTCCATGCCAAAATATCCATCGGAATGCACCGGGTGGTCAAATTTAAAATTTCCAGAATACCCTTGATAGGGCTTGAAACGAGATTAGGATGAAGAACAGACAGAAAATTTCTTCGGAATCCTAATCTCAACGAGATTAACAGAAATCAAGTGCCGAGTCTAGTTTGTTCGCCCTTATTTTGATATATATATATATATTTTAGATAGAGATTAATACGTCACATTTTCCATATCAGCCTGGGTACCATCCTGAGATGCAGTCTAGTCATGATAGTCGGAATGATATGGAAAAGGTCATGTATTAATCATTTTAGCATATATACTCTGTACGGCATGGCTTTTTACCCAAATATACCCAAATACAGCTTCAAATTATATTATTTCTATTATTTTGAGATGTTTTATGAATAATTAATGATTTATTAGCTCCTCTATCGTTATTTTTTCATGAATTTCAACAAAATAGTCAGGTTTTTACAGACAATATCAAACGATCCCGATCTCGGTCAGGTCGCTTACAATCACGAATATACCCAAATATACATTAAAATTTCGTCTTTCAAAAGTCTGATATATATAAGTTATTTTTATATTTTTACAGAAATTCTGATACTGAAAACAATTCTAGTCTTTTTAAAACTGATGCAGTTGATTTAAGGCGATTGCTATGTGAGCAAGTGGTATGTCTAATCACCGAAAAAAAAGGATCATACTGATCATTTCCCATTTTCATATATATTTTTATTCATATTAAAAAGGAAGAAAAGGAATAAGATAAATAAATAAAATAACTAAAAGAATGTTGGAAGAAATATATTTGTTGTATGTAAGTAACACATACATGTACCATATGAATTTTGAGTGTGTTTGGGTACATTTGTATTTGTTGGAAGCGGCCATGTTGTATCGATGTTTATAATAGTTATAAAATTGATCATTTTGATTACTCTTGTCACAAAGTTATGAAATTTGATTTTTTTTATGAAAAATAATTCATATAGAACCTTTAACTAATACAATAAATACGATTTTATGGTGTATTTGGGTAAAAAGTCACGCCCTACTCCAGTGAATACGAAATTGTAAAATTTTTTACAGGACATTCTGTCTGGTGAACCAAAATGATTCACCAGACCGAATCAACTTTTACCAGACCGAAAGAAAATCAAATTTTTTTTTAATATTTCATTGTTGATGGCTGGTCTGTATAGTTTCCTTTTTCATTGTTATTGATTTTAATTAGGATTGTTTTCTTATTTCATATACCCATGTCATATGAAACCAACTAGGAGAAGAATGGTATGGGAACACAAATTTTCATAACAATATATATTCCGAATAGTTTTATTGTTAACATTCTCTCTCCGAGAGAAGGAAAACTTCTATCCAATTATCTTCTTCATCCATAAAATCAACACAAAAGTCATCATTGTCCTTGTCTGTGTCACATATAATATTCAGTGCATGAAGGTCACTTTCCTCACTGTCAATATCAAGCTTTTCCTGCAATGGTTGCTTTCATTAAAAAATTCAATATGCAGGACATACCTGTAGGTCCTGCACCCAATAATTTTCTGCAGGACCTACTGAAATTGTGCAGGACCGGAATTTACAAAATTCTAAAATTTAAACGGAATCGGTGATGGGAACAATAAAAACCTGACCCGCCATGTTTTCAAATATAAACACACGAAATGGTCGCGTTGATGCATCACAGCCAGTTTAATTTATAAAAATACAATGATTAATAGAATTACCATGGAAACAGTTGCATGTTTAAGAAGTAAATGTCATTTGAAGCAGAATATAATTCCGAGTTGACCGTGATCGTCAGTTGCATTTCCGATTTCCGGTGCAAAACAAAATACACAAACAAAAAATGTTGTCGGACACCCGGACCAGTATACTTGGCAGTATTGCCGGTCCTTGTGATTTTCTGCCCGCTCGGTCCGACGGTCCGACGAATTTCTAAAAGCCTGCAGTTATCTCAGTGTATGCTTTGAAACCAAAGTGTCTTTTTTTCTAACTGCTTATTTTTTTTATATATTTTTCAGGAACTGTACCTAAGCAAAGACCAAAGCCATCACCTTTAGAGGTAATTATCAAACAAGTATTGACATGATAAAACCATCCTTCAGAACTTAGTTAAAAAAGATGGCTGCTGAATTGAAATAAAAACAGATGTGCATGACATGTTTCTAAAATAACCTTCATCATTGTAAATGTTAGGTGATACACTAGTCCTCCTCCAATCACTCCATGGTCATCGTGATCATGTGGTAGTTGGATTTACAAGTACCTATGTAATTAGTGACTATCACCACTAACTTGAGTTCAAATCCTGCTCATGGCAAGGTGTACTTGATACAACATTATTCCGGTTTCCTTCATAAATGAAACTGACTGCCATCATATAGCTGAAATATTGTTGAAAGTGGCATGTAAAATAGTGATATATATCTTTCATTTTATTTGAATTATCTGTAGTGATAGATTTTTATTGAATCCTTAGTTTGTTTTCTATTTTGTAGGAACCAGAGGTAGAGTATACATTTCTTACTGTTGATTATACAAGAATAACTTATTTATCATGTTTTCTGTAGCCATGGTAACCTGTAAAATCAGAAATAAACAAAAACATCTCCAATCTATTTTTCACATTAAAATAAAAATGGGGAATATTTTTGACAGAAAATGCATGCTAAGCGAAAACCGTAGCATGTGACATTTCATAGACCATATCACTTTGTGAGCTCTTAATATCGCTTGGTGAGTTCTCGCTACCTCCTGGTGAATTCTTGCTACCACTTGGTGAGTTCTTGCTACCTCCTGGTGAGTTCTTGCTACCACCTGGTGAGTTCCTGCTACCACTTGGTGAGTTCTTGCTACCATGTGGTGAGTTCTTGCTACCACTTGGTGAGTTCCTTCTACCACTTGGTGAGTTCTTGCTACCTCCTGGTGAGTTCTTGCTACCACCTGGTGAGTTCTTGCTACCACTTGGTGAGTTCTTGCTACCATGTGGTGAGTTCTTGCTACCACTTGGTGAGTTCCTTCTACCGCTTGGTGAGTTCTTGCTACCACTTGGTGAGTTCTTGCTACCACTTGCTGAGTTCTTGCTACCTCCTGGTGAGTTCTTGCTACCACTTGCTGAGTTCTTCTACCACTTGGTGAGTTCTTGCTACCACTTGGTTAGTTCTTGCTACCACTTGGTGAGTTCTTGCTACCACTTGGTTAGTTCTTCTACCACTTGGTGAGTTCTTGCTACTGCTTGGTTAGTTCTTGCTACCACTTGGTTAGTTCTTGCTACCACTTGGTTAGTTCTTGCTACCACTTGGTTAGTTCTTGCTACCACTTGGTTAGTTCTTGCTACCACTTGGTGAGTTCTTGCTACCACTTGCTGAGTTCTACCACTTGGTGAGTTCTTGCTACCACTTGGCAGGTTCTTGCTACCACTTGGTGAGTTCTTGTTACCAGTTGGTGGGTTCTTGCTACTGCTTGGTGAGTTCTTGCTACCACTTGGTGAGTTCTTGCTACCGCTTGGTGAATTCTTGCTACCACTTGGTGGGTTCTTACTACTGCTTGGTATCTGTTATCTGTTGCTAGTTTCAAATCATAATTAGATACCAGCACGGGAACAGAAACATGTCTGGCAATGATACGTTATTCCTGAAAAGTTACAATTCAAATGGTCCTGAGTGTTCTCTGGGAAGAAAGAAAATGTTGTTATATTTACATATTTTAGTTATTAAGAAACCATTATGTTCCAACGCAGACATATGGGATGTAATATCAAAACCAAATACTAAAAATAATTGGGCTGTTGTGGTCATGATCGTATGGTAGTTGGGTTCACAATTACCTGCGCAATCGGTGCCTATCACAAGAGACACAACTATAAAGTTGTGAGTATGAATCCCACTTATAGGGAGGCGTGATAAAGTTTGTCAGTGACTTGCGATAGGTCAGTGGTATTCTCTGGGTACTCCGGTTTCCTCCACCAACAAAGCTGACCACCACGATATAACTGAAATATTATTGAAAGTGGTGTTAAGGGCTGTTCCATTTAAATATACCTGGGATGGGGGGGGGAGGGAACGCCACTTATTTCAGACCCCCCCACCACTAGAAAAAAAAAATTTCACCCACCACCACCAGAATTTACTTCAATAAATACCCCACTACCACTAGAAAGATAAAACAATCATAAAAATAATTTCCTTTATAGAAACACCCAATCCTAATCTCAACGTGATTAAGAACCTCACACTAATGAACTAATGATATACCAATATATGGCGTGTAAATCTCTCCCTTAAACTTTGCATATAAATGTGCCTCTTGCATTTTTCTATAGCTAGCTATAATTTTAATTTCAAATATAGGTGATAATGACTGAAGACCTATTTTTTTCAGCCAGATGGCAACAGAAACAGAGTTTGCCATCTTTAAGGGTAGATAACTCCACTTCCGGGAAGATAAATCACTACTGTTTTGGAGCAAATTCTGGCAAAATGGCACGATCTCTTAAGACAACAAAACTGATATATCTTTAATTTTATTTCTGTGAAAAGCCAGCGAGTTTAAGGCAAAGGGAAGTCAAGATAAATACCCCCCTCCCCATCCACTGAATTTTCTAGTCATTGAACCCCCCCCCCTCCCAACAGAATTTATTTTCAAGAGACCACCCCCATCCAACATAAAAAAAATATGGTTTCACCCCCACAACCAACAGAAAAATAAAAAAATGGCGTTCCTCCTCTCCCAGGTAGACTTAAATGGAATAGCCCTTAAAACGGATAACCCTAAAAAGTGATGCAAATTTTGGGCCTGTTAATTTTTTTATTCTTTGCATAATTTTGGTGAATAAACATATAATAGGGAGGTCAGACATTTTTCAAATTTATTTACACAATGGCAAATTCTGTAATTCTGTCTTACATTTGAAAACAGCTGCAATGACAATGCACTAGAACACTATTATCTAAAGTGAATTATTTAAAAGGTGACATGTTGAAATAAATAAATAATGCACATGTTTGGAGAAAATTCTTCATATGTCACAATTTTTTTATTTTTAAACTGGACAGAAGCGACCGAAATTGAATGGAAACTTTGGAAATGACACCGCTATTTTGAAACTATTTATTCCCTGAAACACATGTTGCTGACCAGTTAGACTGAAAGTAAATTTAAAACTCTTCTGTAGTCGATAGTAGGCTAGGTTTTAATAATCTCATACTGTTTGATGAGAAAATTCAAAATTTTTATTTATACGTTCAATTTTATGGGTAAAATTTATCCAATTTTTCCCATTGAAATGCATGGTAAAAAATGATTTTAAAAATGTGTTTGGAAACACATGTTGCTGATGAGCTGATGAAACAAAGACTACAACTATGCAATTTCTTTTAGAACAATGTCTAAACTACATTTATCAAGTACAGTTTCATTAGATTTCATTATTGTTTTCAAATAATTTCTTATATTCTATTTCTTGGTAAAGACAGATAAAATTCAAAATGGTCCCCATTATAAAATATACATGTAAGTGGTCATTTTCCGAACTTCAAATTGTCATAACTTTTGAACCGCTTACAGTGCCTGAAATGGACGGTCGCCAAATGTGACTAATATCTTATTCGGGCTACCAAAAGCTGCTCCAAATTAGGTAGTCACTGGCCCAACAAAAAACGTCTGGGCGATTGCCTAAAATACCGTTAAAAATTGTTGTTTTACCGAAACCGGGACATAAACTGAAACGTCAACGGTAGATAACTGTTCTGTTCTAGTCGAAAACGGTTTGTTACGAGCACAGCGATTGGTCCAAATACATTTGTGTAGCCAATGAATACACAGCTAATGTAATTTACTGTTCTCCCCAATTATTTATTTTTATCAAGCCAATCAATACACGTTTCCTACACGTTTTCATGTAATACACAAGTATTCACTAAAAAATCTTTATGATTTAATTATTAAAATTGTTAACTTTCACGGACGAAGTGGAAAGTTGTGAAGAGAATTCTGTCAACTTAAAATGTTTGCGATCTGGTAACTTCCACGGTTCGGAAATTTATTCATTCAATCTGCTGCAAAATGTACATGTACGAATTTCATTTTACAGAAATCGGAAACCTTTTTGTGTCAATCCTTAGGTAATCATTGAAAAACTTTTCCCTAACAACGGAGAGAAAATCGTTGACAGTAATGTCAAACTACGGAAACGATCTGACCTGTCACTTCATTTAAACTTTTCATAGTTGATCTCTATATGTACACGGCTACATTTTAATGACAATTGGGAGTGTTTTCTTTTTTGGAACCAGAACTTTTGTTTACAAATTAAAAATAACAGAAAATTACAGCACCGTTTGTTATTTCAACAAAGTGAGATACTTGTTTGGAATGAATAACCAACTGACATTACCTCGAACTGAGAGGTTATTTTTACTTTAAAATCACTTCTTCATAGTGGATTGAAACAAGTGATGTCACTCTTCACTTTGGGGCCACCATTATGCCATTTGGGCCAGTGACTCTAATTTTTTACTGGCCGCAAACATTTTTTTCAGCCAATGGCTGACCCTCATTTCAGGCACTGCGCTTATCAGATTTTAAAAAACTAAGCACCACTGTAAATATCTTCAGGAGATCCGATCATTGGTGTGACTTTAAGATATTTTAACACATTTTTGAAAAAAGTCTGACCCTCCTACATATAAAAAAGTCTCTAAGACAAATGTTAAACTGAATTATTATCAGTTTTATATAGAATCTTCTCTATATTGCTTTCTACTTGTATTTATGAATGACTTTACACACAATATACAAAGCATATCCTTTCTGATTATCTCTGAAATTACTCCAATAACATTTAAATGATAATAGATTTTAGCAACAGTAATCAAATTAATGTGCCTCCTTCCTAAGTTTTTTTTCTATCTGTTCCAGTTTAATAGTACAGTAAGGTATTCATTTGTTTAATATAAGGGCCATTTCTATTTTGTGTTTGTATGAGTGATATTGCTAAAAAAAATTGTAAGATATGTAAATAATTATTATAAGAAATGGATGGTGTCATATTAGAAATATATTTGGGAATTAATGAGAAAATTATGTTTCTTATTTAATTCATTAATGAATTGTAGTTTATATTATCATTAATTTGAAACTACAAACATGTATTAAAAAGAATAAAAATGGAATACAAGTTGATGTCCCTATTAATTCTGGTCTCCCACGAAAAATTGTATGACATTGATATTAAATCAGCTATGATTTTATTGTCCTAAGAATAATGGTTAACAGATTCTACCTTCCTGGCTAGTAGTCAGTTAACTAGAGCATTCATTGGCCCTACTACTGTGCTATCCATGTTTGTGTTGTCATTCATTTTCCTGATAGTATGTGGTCTTTTTGAGTGGAAGCAAATATGTGAAAGTTTTTTTATTATGTGTTTAAATATATTATTACTATTGGTTAATTGGAATCCCATTATCAAGAGGGGAGGGTTAATTGGAATCCAATTATCAAGAGGGGAGGGTTAATTGGAATCCAATTATCAAGAGAGGAGGGTTAATTGGGATTCCATTATCAAGAGGGGAGGGTTAATTGGGATTCCATTATCAAGAGGGGAGGGTTAATTGGAATCCAATTATCAAGAGGGGAGGGTTAATTGGAATCCATTATCAAGAGGAGAGGGTTAATTGGAATTCAATTATCAAGAGGGGAGGGTTAATTGGAATCCATTATCAAGAAGAGAGGGTTAATTGGAATTCAATTATCAAGAGGGGAGGGGTTAATTGGGATTCCATTATCAAGAGGGGAGGGTTAATTGGGATTCCATTATCAAGAGGGGAGGGTTAATTGGAATCCAATTATCAAGAGGAGAGGGTTAATTGGAATTCAATTATCAAGAGGGGGGGGGGGTGTTAATTGGGATTCCATTATCAAGAGGGGAGGGTTAATTGGGATTCCATTATCAAGAGGGGAGGGTTAATTGGAATCCAATTATCAAGAGGGGGGGTTAATTGGGGTTCCATTATCAAGAGGGGAGGGTTAATTGGAATCAAGAGGGGAGGGTTAATTGGATTCCATTATCAAGAGAGGAGGGTTAATTGGAATCCAATTATCAAGAGAGGAGGGTTAATTGGGATTCCATTATCAAGAGGGGAAGGTTAATTGGAATCCAATGAGGAGGGTTAATTGGGATTCCATTATCAAGAGGGGAGGGTTAATTAGGATTCCATTAACCAGTTTAACCCTGCCACATTTTTGTGCCTGAATTTCTAACATCATGTCATGATGTTTTTGTAGTTCAGTGAGTTAAGGTGAGAAGTGATTGTTTGGTTTGCTGATATTAGTGGAATTGTTGACCATCACTGTTTAAACTTTCTTTTGTATAACAGTAATACGTGAATCATATTGAACTGGAACTGACAATCCAGATTGACTGATATTAAATAAGCAGTCATATTTCTTCGTAAAAAAGATGGCCTTTAAATATACTGTAAATACATGATAGATTTCACAGGAAGTAAACTTTTGATTTGTGTTTAACCAACCATTCACATGGGAGTCAATTTTATCGTTTCCATTTGAACACATACAGGTATATTTAAACTTTTTTTGAGGGGGGAGGGGGGCAGGGATTATTTTCAGGGGTTTCAAAGTTTTTTATAATAGGAGGTACTTCTTAAATTTTAGGAGGTACCTAAAAAATTAGGCTGAGGGCCGTAAGGGGTCCAGGGGGCGGAAGCTCCTGAAATCTAGCATTTTGTGGACCAAAAAATGTACTTCAGAGACTGCAAAACATTAATTGTTTTTGAAAGAAAAATCCCATTAACTTTTGAGTTCAGATTTCACCAAGAGTGAAGACCATGCATAATGCCTGGATTTTCCCCCCCAATTTCTTTATTGAATATTTCAGTTTATAGACTTCAGCCAAGATTATTCATAGATAGTCTGCCATATCTTAAAAAAACCCAAAAGAACCATAAAGAGCTACGGTTCCGCAGCTAGGCTTGACCAAGCCATTGTTATCAAAGCTTAAGCTTCTCAAAATTCTTTTGTTGGCTTTGTCCTTTTCTTTTTCACAATACCTTGGCTTGTGTGTTTTTTTTTTACTTTATTACCAGTAATTAAACTCATCAAAGATCATTGGCAGGATCAAGACATATAAGTGTCATAATTAATGAAACCAAGGACGTATATAGAATACGTCCTTGATGAAACATAAATTTAATTTGCAATCATCAATCTTTAATAAAATTTATAATTTTTTAATAGATGAATACAAATATAATTAAACAAAAACAATATATATTGTTACTTTCACGACTTATGTGCAAAAAAAATGTTCGAACAAAAACGATTCGCGGGAAGACATTTATTAACATTTGAATCACAAAAATTAAATTATTTTGGAAAAAAAGGGGGGCAGGCGTTTTGACATTACAATGTAATTCGTATTTGAGCCATGTCCGGTCCTTTTTCAAGATTTCTAGTAATTTTCTATCCCTTATCTCCTCGTACCCCCTTTTAAAAATGTTTTTCAGCACACTTTTATTTCTGTGAACAACCGCGGTAGGGCCCCGTCAAAATATGTAAATAAATTAGCCATCGGTTTTTATTTTTTTATACCGGAAGTTGAACAATATGGAAAGAGTTAAGCAACAAGACAGTACGCCCCAGAATGATTCGACCTTGGGTTTTAAATGGATAAAAAAAATCGCACAAAATATTGTGTAGTCATATATTCATAATACATAATGATCATACTTATATTACTGGAGATTACACTAAATTGTATTTGAACATAATTTGTAATCGGATCATTTTTTTTATTTTGAAATGATGTCAGCTTTGTTCCGGTCCGAGTTTTACACAAGGATGAAAAAATATTGGGGCGAAAACATATCTATTTACCGCATGCGCAAACTGCTATTTACGATTCTAAGGTAAAGTTATTTTTAAAACAGGGAATATCCCATCAACTTGGTCGTGACGCAATTGTTCGATTTGAATGCGAGAATTCAGCAATTGACGTGATCATTAAATTTTTATGAAAAATATTCCACAAGCCAATCGACCATCGTACTTGTGGTTTTGACCACCGCTAATTTTGGGAGGGTTCAGTAATTTCTGCCGGTACTATACACGATCTCAGGCGGGTAAAAGTACCGTGTACCGACCCACTTTGAAACCCCTGTATTTTATGCTTTTAGTAGCTATTTTATTTTTGTCATTTTTGTCCAAATAATATTTAGTCCTGATATGTAGATTAACATGTTGATTAATATTGTAATATTTATTTCAGCCACAGGTTGTCTTACCTAATCATAATATGGCTATCGGAACACTGAGGCCTACAAGTGGTCAAAAAGATGTTAAAGAACGAAAGATTGGACATCGGCGTGTTGATCACAATACAGGAATGGTTACTTATAAAAAGGTTTGTCTCGTAAAAACTAGCTCATGGTCCAGTACAGCCTGTTATACAAACTCATTGTCTAGTACAGCCTGTTATACAAACTCATTGTCCAGTACAGCCTGTTATACAAACTCATTGTCTAGTACAGCCTGTTATACAAACTCATGGTCCAGTACAGCCTGTTATACAAACTCATTGTCTAGTACAGCCTGTTATACAAACTCATTGTCTAGTACAGCCTGTTGTACAAGCTCATGGTCCAGTACAGCCTGTTATACAAGCTCATGGTCCAGTACAGCCTGTTATACAAACTCATGGTCCAGTACAGCCTGTTATACAAGCTCATGGTCCAGTACAGCCTGTTATACAAGCTCATGGTCCAGTACAGCCTGTTATACAAACTCATTGTCTAGTACAGCCTGTTATACAAACTCATTGTCTAGTACAGCCTGTTATACAAACTCATTGTCTAGTACAGCCTGTTGTACAAACTCATGGTCCAGTACAGCCTGTTATACAAACTCATTGTCTAGTACAGCCTGTTATACAAACTCATTGTCTAGTACAGCCTGTTGTACAAACTCATGGTCCAGTACAGCCTGTTATACAAACTCATTGTCTAGTACAGCCTGTTGTACAAACTCATGGTCCAGTACAGCCTGTTATACAAACTCATTGTCTAGTACAGCCTGTTGTACAAACTCATTGTCCAGTACAGCCTGTTGTACAAACTCATTGTCCAGTACAGCCTGTTGTACAAACTCATTGTCCAGTACAACCTGTTGTACAAACTCATTGTCCAGTACAGCCTGTTGTACAAACTCATTGTCCAGTACAGCCTGTTGTACAAACTCATTGTCCAGTACAACCTGTTGTACAAACTCATTGTCCAGTACAGCCTGTTATACAAACTCATTGTCTAGTACAGCCTGTTGTACAAACTCATTGTCCAGTACAGCCTGTTGTACAAACTCATTGTCCAGTACAGCCTGTTGTACAAACTCATTGTCCAGTACAACCTGTTGTACAAACTCATTGTCCAGTACAGCCTGTTGTACAAACTCATTGTCCAGTACAACCTGTTGTACAAACTCATTGTCCAGTACAGCCTGTTGTACAAACTCATTGTCCAGTACAGCCTGTTGTACAAACTCATTGTCCAGTACAGCCTGTTGTACAAACTCATTGTCCAGTACAGTCTGTTGACAGTGTTGTACAATAATCTTCATAAGTCCAGTCAGGTTAAATTAACATACATACAAGAATCTTCATAAGATCAGTCAGGTTAAATTAACATACATACAGAAATCTTTATAAGTCCAGTCAGGTTAAATTAACATACATACAGGAATCTTTATAAATCCAGTCAGGTTAAATTAACATATGTACAAGAATCTTCATAAGATCAGTCAGGTTAAATTAACATATGTACAAGAATCTTGATACGTCCAGTCAGGTTAAATTAACATATGTACAATAATCCTCAAGTCTTGATGAGGTAAAGATAATTACACTATTAGTGTTAGAAACTCCCAAAAATATTTAGTAGTCATTTGGACAATATAAATCAAAATTTAGGTTGTCCAAAAATTTTTTGGTTGTCCAATCAAGCTCGCGAAGTGGGCTTTCCCACCTCGCTTGCGAGGTTGTCCTTATGGCCGGGGGTCGGGGGCTGCTGAAGGCCCCCAGAAACTCTGGGGTAAATAGTGCAAAATCTTGCATTCTGGGCATATCCTGGCACATAAATCTCAGCTTCAAATAGTAGTTTTTTTTTACTGAAATTTTTGCTTGACAAGTCACAAGGCACCCGGAAGCTCTGGATTAAAAGGTGCAAAAACATTGCACTCTCGGAAAAACGGAGCCAGGGGTGATCAACCGCCATTCATTTCTGAATGACTGCAGTTTTCTATGGAGCTCGTACTCCTTTTGGCAGTCTTTTTTAGATTTTTTTGTCGGAGACTCTTTCGTCTCGGTCACAAGCTTCCACATGTTTAAGAAACAGAAATTGATAAAATGCAAGTAATAACTGGAAACAGCATCAGTATTAGATTCCAGTTAAATATCAACAATGCCAAAGTTCCGATGATCGTTTATTTGAAGAGTTTTATATTTATAACCATTTTAACGGGTAATTTAGGAAAATCTACTCACAAAACTTGAAAAGAATAAATTTCAGCATCTGGGTAAAAGAAAATTTCAGATCGTCACTCGGACAACTTTGTTACAAATTCAGGTCGTCCGTAATCGTTTTTGGTCGTCATTGACGATCGGACGACCGGGAATTTGGAACACTGCACTATGTCTGTAGTTATGTCCACTTATACATGTAGTTATCAGAAAACATAATTATTATAGAAACCTACATCTGAATTAATGGCTGCTATACAGTTGGGTATTGGACAAAGTGTAGGTGGACTGTCATCAAAACCAGAAAGAGATGTACTGATGCAAGATTTTGCAGTTGTTGAAAGTGTTTTTTTTCCATCGTAAGTAACAAATTAACAATAGAATGTTGATGAAATGAAAGGAAAAACAAAGAATACTACACCATTTAGAACAAAATCCAATCAGAAAATGATGTAATTGATCGTGAAAACAAATCCATCGTAATCTCAAAAGCTTTTATTGCAGTTCTTCAAATCATAGTCTCTGTTACAGGATTCTAAAGTGATGAGTAATTAAGTAGCCATAGCGACTGATGAATCTGATTGGCCCACCATCATATTGATTTTTGATTTAACAGACATTGATTGTAGCCATGTTAACCGTTTTATTGTATATTTTCAGGTAAGGTGGTAACTGGTCCCCTGCCCATCATCTTAGTGATTTAAGAGACATTGACTGTAACCATGGTAACCATTTGATTGTATATTTTCAGGGAAGGCAGTTACTTGCCCCCTCTCCATTATCTTAGTAATTTAAGAGACATTGTCTGTAACCATGGTAACCGTTTGATTGTATATTTTCAGGGAAGGCAGTAACTTTCTCCCTGCCCATCATCTTAATGATTTAACAAACATTGACTGTTACCATGGTAACCATATGATTGTATATTTTCAGGGAAGGCAGTAACTTGACCCCTGCCCATCATTGTAGTGATTTTAGATTTAAAACATATGCACCTATAGCCTTCCGATATTTTCGTGAATTATTTGGCATCCAGCCAGAGGATTTTCTGGTAAGTTAAGTAAACTACTATGTTTTGGTTTTCTAGTTCTTCAATTATAAGGTCACTTTCAAGAGTGGTGTAAGAAATTCATGAACAATTTTCCAGCTTTTATGACTAGTGACCCCTATAAATACTGAAGTACTGGTATAAAAAAATATTGGAAGACCTGATGTAGCATGAACTTATAGGGTCAAGGCAGCTTCTTTTTGTTTTTCTTGAAGCCTCTAAATAAATGAAGTCATATTCTTATGATTAAGGGAATAAATCTTGAAAAGAGGAGCACAGTTGGTACTCATAGGAATGACATCTGAAAGGCATGTCTACCTAGCATAACATATATTTTGTCAGTCAAAAACTCAAGTATTTTAATGATGACAGTTTCAGTTAACTTTTTTGTTAGATTATGAGTGTTTTTTTCACAAGAAAAGATTTGCTTCTTTCTAAAGCAAGATATTTGTACCAAAGTTGGCCATTTTTTTATGAAACAAGGCTGAACTAATTCTTTTAATCTGTCTTTTAGTTTTGAATGGGGAATAGTTATGTAAAGGGTAGATAAGTCAAATGGTTTATGCTATTATATGAGCAAAGTGACCTTGATTGTATATATCTTTGAAATTTTTCAGAATCCACATTTGATTCATACCACCCTTGGAGTAGGTAGTGTCACAATAACTCTGAAGACATCATGTGAAATATAAACAATTCATTATCACCAGCTGAACTCTTACCTCCTCCTACAAGTCTGGTTCTCATGGTGATGAAATTGAAGATAAACACACAAAAATCCCTAATCCATTCAACCTTTGACCTTGTTACTAAATATAATATGATAATGATTAATTTCAGTTGTCATGTTGTGATGAAGGTCTAAAGGAACTGTCAAATCCTGGAGCAAGTGGTTCTATATTTTATCTGACAAATGATGATGAATTTATAATTAAAACTGTGCAGCATAAAGAAGCTGACTTTTTACAGAAACTTTTACCTGGTTATTATATGGTATGTATATAATAGATCAAAGTTTGATACACACAAGATCAAAGAGTAATACAAACAAGATCAAAAGGCAATACACACAAAATCAAAGGGTGATACACACAAGATCAAAGGGTAATACACACAAGATCAAAGGTTAATATGCACAAGATCAAAGGGTAATACACACAAGATCAAAGGGTATTACACACAAGATCAAAGGGTAATACACACAATATTAAATGGTAATCAAGCAAGATCAAAGGGTAATACACACATGATCAAAGTGTAATACACACAAGATCAAAGGGTAATACACACAATATCAACGGGTAATACACACAAGATCAAAGGGTAATACAAACAAGATCAAAGGGCGATACAAACAAGATCAAAGGGTGATATACACAAGATAAATGGGTAATACAAACAAGATCAAAGGGTGATGCAAACAAGATCAAAGGGTAATACAAACAAGAGCAAAGTATAATACAAACAAGATCAAAGAGTAATACAAACAAGATCAAAGGGTAATACACACAAGATCAAAGGGTAATACAAACAAGATCAAAGGGTAATACACACAATATAAATGGGTAATGCACACAATATACATGGATAATACACACAATATACATGGGTAATACACACAAGATCAAAGGGTAATACAAACAAGATCAAAGGGTAATACACACAATATAAATGGGTAATACACACAATATATATGGGTAATACACACAAAATTCAAGGGTATTATGCACAAGATCAAAGGGTAATACAAACAAGATTAAAGGGTAATACAAGCAAGATCAAAGGGTGATACACACAAGAACCAGAATCCATGTACTTTTTTACCCAAGTTTTATGTCTTATTTTGTAGGATCTGAAACAGAATCCATGTACTTTGTTACCCAAGTTTTATGTCTTATTTTGTAGAATCTGAACCAGAATCCATGTACTTTGTTACCCAAGTTTTATGTCTTATTTTGTAGAATCTGAACCAGAATCCATGTACTTTTTTACCCAAGTTTTATGTCTTATTTTGTAGAATCTGAACCAGAATCCATGTACTTTTTTACCCAAGTTTTATGTCTTATTTTGTAGAATCTGAACCAGAATCCATGTACTTTTTTACCCAAGTTTCATGTCTTATTTTGTAGGATCTGAAACAGAATCCATGTACTTTGTTACCCAAGTTTTATGTCTCATTTTGTAGAATCTGAACCAGAATCCATGTACTTTTTTACCCAAGTTTTATGTCTTATTTTGTAGAATCTGAACCAGAATGCATGTACTTTTTTACCCAAGTTTTATGTCTTATTTTGTAGAATCTGAACCAGAATCCATGTCCTTTTTTACCCAAGTTTTATGTCTTATTTTGTAGAATCTGAACCAGAATCCATGTACTTTTTTACCCAAGTTTTATGTCTTATTTTGTAGAATCTGAACCAGAATCCATGTACTTTGTTACCCAAGTTTTATGTCTTATTTTGTAGAATCTGAACCAGAATCCATGTACTTTGTTACCCAAGTTTTATGTCTTATTTTGTAGAATCTGAACCAGAATCCATGTACTTTTTTACCCAAGTTTTATGTCTTATTTTGTAGAATCTGAACCAGAATCCATGTACTTTGTTACCCAAGTTTTATGTCTTATTTTGTAGAATCTGAACCAGAATCCATGT
Organism: Bathymodiolus septemdierum; assembly: GCA_963383655.1. Taxonomy (NCBI): domain Eukaryota; kingdom Metazoa; phylum Mollusca; class Bivalvia; order Mytilida; family Modiolidae; genus Bathymodiolus; species Bathymodiolus septemdierum. The sequence continues at coordinate 23,170,594 of OY726527.1, read as the reverse complement.
ACTTTGTTACCCAAGTTTTATGTCTTATTTTGTAGAATCTGAACCAGAATCCATGTACTTTGTTACCCAAGGCTTATGTCTTATTTTGTAGAATCTGAACCAGAATCCATGTACTTTGTTACCCAAGTTTTATGTCTTATTTTGTAGAATCTGAACCAGAATCCATGTACTTTGTTACCCAAGTTTTATGTCTTATTTTGTAGAATCTGAACCAGAATCCATGTACTTTGTTACCCAAGTTTTATGTCTTATTTTGTAGAATCTGAACCAGAATCCATGTACTTTGTCACCCAAGTTTTATGTCTTATTTTGTAGAATCTGAACCAGAATCCATGTACTTTGTTACCCAAGTTTTATATCTTATTTTGTAGAATCTGAACCAGAATCCATGTACTTTGTTACCCAAGTTTTATATCTTATTTTGTAGAATCTGAACCAGAATCCATGTACTTTGTTACCCAAGTTTTATATCTTATTTTGTAGAATCTGAACCAGAATCCATGTACTTTGTTACCCAAGTTTTATATCTTATTTTGTAGAATCTGAACCAGAATCCATGTACTTTTTTACCCAAGTTTTATATCTTATTTTGTAGAATCTGAACCAGAATCCATGTACTTTGTTACCCAAGTTTTATATCTTATTTTGTAGAATCTGAACCAGAATCCATGTACTTTGTTACCCAAGTTTTATATCTTATTTTGTAGAATCTGAACCAGAATCCATGTACTTTGTTACCCCAGTTTTATATCTTATTTTGTAGAATCTGAACCAGAATCCATGTACTTTGTTACCCAAGTTTTATATCTTATTTTGTAGAATCTGAACCAGAATCCATGTACTTTGTTACCCAAGTTTTGTATCTTATTTTGTAGAATCTGAACCAGAATCCATGTACTTTGTTACCCAAGTTTTATATCTTATTTTGTAGAATCTGAACCAGAATTCATGTACTTTGTTACCCAAGTTTTATATTTTATTTTGTAGAATCTGAACCAGAATCCATGTACTTTGTTACCCAAGTTTTATATCTTATTTTGTAGAATCTGAACCAGAATCCATGTACTTTTTTACCCAAGTTTTATATCTTATTTTGTAGAATCTGAACCAGAATCCATGTACTTTGTTACCCAAGTTTTATATCTTATTTTGTAGAATCTGAACCAGAATCCATGTACTTTGTTACCCAAGTTTTATATCTTATTTTGTAGAATCTGAACCAGAATCCATGTACTTTGTTACCCCAGTTTTATATCTTATTTTGTAGAATCTGAACCAGAATCCATGTACTTTGTTACCCAAGTTTTATATCTTATTTTGTAGAATCTGAACCAGAATCCATATACTTTGTTACCCAAGTTTTATATCTTATTTTGTAGAATCTGAACCAGAATCCATGTACTTTGTTACCCAAGTTTTGTATCTTATTTTGTAGAATCTGAACCAGAATCCATGTACTTTGTTACCCAAGTTTTATATCTTATTTTGTAGAATCTGAACCAGAATTCATGTACTTTGTTACCCAAGTTTTATATTTTATTTTGTAGAATCTGAACCAGAATCCATGTACTTTGTTACCCAAGTTTTATATCTTATTTTGTAGAATCTGAACCAGAATCCATGTACTTTGTTACCCAAGTTTTGTATCTTATTTTGTAGAATCTGAACCAGAATCCATGTACTTTGTTACCCAAGTTTTATATCTTATTTTGTAGAATCTGAACCAGAATCCATGTACTTTGTTTCCCAAGTTTTATGTCTTATTTTGTAGAATCTGAACCAGAATCCATGTACTTTGTCACCTAAGTTTTATATCTTATTTTGTAGAATCTGAACCAGAATCCATGTACTTTGTTACCCAAGTTTTATGGTTTATACTGTTACCAGGTAGGAGTTATTTGTTTAAATAATTATTATATCTGTGTTACACTAACTAATAAGCGAGAGAGAGCACGTTCTTAACGGTAGAAATAAAGAGTTGAATACTATGGGAAAAAATTTCTTCATCGAACCAGAAACTAGCAGTTTATACACCATTTTGATGATATGCAAAAATCCAAGATTTCTTCCACTTCTAAAAAGTAACAAAAATAGCAAAGTTTGTAATTATGTAATAAATTATTTTGTAAAATTTATTGAAGAATTCTGTATTTTGACCAATTGATTCTACATTCAAATTGGAAATGTACTCTGGAAGTGTCAAATATTTAATTAGGCCTAATTACTATTTCCTGATAAAAGAAAAGAAACTGGTACTATTTAGATGTTTACACAACATATTGCATAAATCAACATTAGTGTTTTCCTGATCCAGCATTAGGATATGTATCCCATGATCCCACAACAATCATGGCTGCTATTACAGCATTAGGGGTAAAACACTGCTCTTTACAGCCTCTGGTTTTAATTGTTATAGTAGCTGTGATTGAATAATATCAAACTGATCTCAGGATTCATCTAAGAAAACCAAAAAATAAATAGAAATATACTAGGAGTAGAATTCCTGTCAAGTTTTTTTGTGCTTTCAATTCTAATTCTTTTTAAAAATTGCTATATGCTAAAGTATGCAAATTCGCTTTAAGATATATATCCGAACTATCAAACATTATACTGATATCGATCCAATTGTTGACTTCATATTTCCTGTCAACAAAATAGAGGGCCCGGATGGCTCAATGAGTTAGGTAGTTGGATTACCTAACAACTCATACAAGTCTATCACCAATACGGCATGGGTTCGCGACGCGCTTTGTAAATTACAAAAAAGGATGCACTCAACTCGCAGCTGCAAGTGATAAAGTTTACCAGTTGCTTGTCCATGGTCGGTGGTTCTCTTCGGATACTCCGGCTTCTTCCACCACTATAACTGGTCGCCATGATTATAGCTGAAATATTGCTGAAAGTGGCGTTAAAACATCAAAAATCAATCGATCAAATCAACAAAATAGATCGTGAAAACAGTGGGGAAAAAAATAGTTTCTTAGAAAAAATTTGAAGCTACCAAATGTTTATTCAGAAGCAGTAACCTTTGAAAACTTTCCAAAGAACTAATTATGTTTTTACTACAAACGACTGCCGTCCTGTGCAGCAGTTGTTTATCGTAACATTATGAAACTGTCCTTCATCGCTTCAGTTGTTGCTTCCTATAAAACAAACAATTTTTTTCGGTGCAAAGATTATCAATCTGCAGAAATGTCTTCTTTTTAGTCAAAACTGCAGAAATTTCACACTGCAGAAATTACCGGTTATATGGTATTGTTCCGTGAATAATAACTGATACAGTGCAGTACACGGGAACACTCAAGGTGTCAGTTTTATTGGTGGAGGAAACAGGAGTATCTGGAGAAAACCACAGACCTGTCGCAAGTCACTGACAAACTTTATCCCTTGATGTATCGAGTTCACCTCGACGTGAACAACTCACAACCTTAGTGGCGATAGACATTGATTGCATGGGTAGTTGTAAATCCAACTACCATGCAATCACGACCAAGACAATAGTGATAATGAACTAAGATTCTCTGTACCTGATGTTTAATTGATAATAATTTAGTTGACTTTTTTGTCATTTCAGTGTTTAATTAAGTCTCCCAAACAAAGTTTGGGAGACTTATTGTTTTTGCTCCGTTTCTTATTATTATTATTATTCTCCTTTCTTTCCGCGGACCATGAACTTGTCCACGGCAGATCTCAGGAACTACGGGACAGAATTTCGTGAAACTTGGTGAAGTTATAGATATATGTTTCTAGTTGATCCTAAAGTTTTCAGATTTGTAGTAAACGGAGTCAAAGCCATATTTTTAGGGGTTCAAAGGGGGTGGGGGTTACTATAGAATCCTATGGGAAACTTGAAATTTCGTACATTAATGTTGATAACTTCTAAATAGATAATGATAGAGACATAGAATTTGACATAGTGATAGGTCACCATTAGAGGAGCAATTCTGTGTTTTCAAAATTTTAAAGATGTCTGCCATCTTCAAAATGGCTGCCAAAACATGGCATAAAAAATGGGTAGTAAAAATTCAACATTGTCCGATGTCATCCAAATTTAATATGTGGGTAGATAATGATGTCCCGAATTGATTCCTGACATTGAAAAATTCCTACCGGTCGCCATTTTCAAAATGGTCGCCACAATACCGCAAAAATTCAGCATTGTCCGATATCATCAAAATTTGATATGTGGGTAGATAATGATGTCCCGAATTGATTACTGATATTGTAAAATTTCTACCGATCGCCATTTTCAAAATGACCGCCAATATATCGCACAAATTCAACATTGTCCGATTTCAACGACATTTCATAGGTGGGTAGATTATGATGTCCCGAATTGATTCCTGACATTTAAAAATTTTTACAGGCCCCCATTTTCAAAATGGCCACCACAATACCGCACAAATTCAACATTGTTCGATTTCAACGACATTTCATGTGTAGGTAGATTATGATGTCCTGAATTGATTCCCGACATCGAAAAATTTCTACCGGTCGCCATTTTCAAAATGGCCACCACAATACCGCAAAAATTCAACATTGTTCGATTTCAAAGGTAGCTTTTGATTTATTTTTTAAAAATGTTGTCAGTGGCCGGTTTGGGAGACTTCATAATCGTTAGATTATAATCATATCTTGTTGATATTAATGTAGTTGACTTTTTTGTCATTTCAGTGTTTAATTGATATTAATGTAGTTGACTTTTTTGTCATTTCAGTGTGGTGGTAAAAACATTAGATTTGTTGTTATGAACAATTTACTTCCTACATCTGTGAAGATGCACGAAAAATATGATTTAAAAGGCAGTACATATAAACGTAAAGCCTCAAAACGTGAACGAGATAAAGCTAATCCTGTATACAAAGATTTAGATTTTCTTAATAACCATGGTGATGGCATTTATCTGGAAAAAGACAAATATGATGCACTGATAAAAACCTTATTGAGAGACTGCAGGGTGAGTTGGTTGTCATGGTGATTCGATAGTAAAATATTTACTAAGGGGCTGAAGGGTGAGTTGTCATGGTGACTCGATAATAAAATATGTACTAAGAGACTACAGGATGAGTTGTCATGGTGACTCAGTAATTAAAAATATAATAAGATACTACAGGGAGAGTTGTTATGGTGACTCAGTAATAAAATATATACTAAGATACTACAGAGAGAGTTGTTATGGTGACTCAGTAATAAAATATATACTAAGATACTACAGGGAGAGTTGTCATGGTGACTCAGTAATAAAATATATACTAAGAAACTACAGGGAGAGTTGTCATGGTGACTCAGTAATAAAAGATGTACTAAGAGACTACAGGGAGAGATTTCATGGTGACTCAGTAATAAAACATGTACTAAGATACTACAGGGAGAGTTGTCATGGTAACTCAGTAATAAAATATGTATTAAGATACTACAGGGTGAGTTGTCATGGTGACTCAGTAATCAAAAATATACTAAGATACTACAGGGAGAGTTGTCATGGTGACTCAGCAATAAAATATGTACTAAGATACTACAGGGTGAGTTGTCATGGTGACTCAGTAATAAAATATGTACTAAGGGACTGCAGGGATAGTTGTCATGGTGACTCAGTAATAAAATATGTACTAAGTGACTACAGGGTGAGTTGTCATGGTGACTCAGTAATAAAAAATGTACTAAGATACTACAGGGTGAGTTGTCATGGTGACTCAGTAATAAAATATGTACTAAGAGACTGCAGGGAGAGTTGTCATGGTGACTTAGTAATAAAATATGTACTAAGATACTACAGGGAGAGTTGTCATGGAGACTCAGTAATAAAATATGTACTAAGGTACTACAGGGTGAGTTGTCATGGTGACTCAGTAATAAAATATGTACTAAGATACTACAGGGTGGTTTAGCACTTTAAAATCTGATTCAACCCACCATTGCTTTAGAAATGGCTGTACCAAGTCAGGGTCATTACGGTTTTCAGTTTTCCGGTTGTTGACTGATTTTGTCTGTTTATTTAATTATGAGTTTTGACTTTCCCTTTGTAAGATTGCTCGGAGTTCGGTAATTTTGTTATTACCCTTATTGTCATGGTGACTTAGTAATAAAATATTGTACTAAGTGACTACAGGGAGAGTTGTCATGGTGACTCAGTAATGAAATATGTACTAAGATACTGCAGGGAGATTTGACTCAGTAATAAAATATGTTCTAAGGGACTACAGGGTGAGTTGTCATGGTGACTCAATAATAAAATATGTACTAAGGAACTGCAGGGAGATTTGACTCAATAATATAATATGTACTGAGGGACTACTGAGTGCATTGTCATAGAATTTTTAAGATCATGGATTACAACTTAAAAGGAACCAGTTTGTGTTAATGTAAATATTTATATAATTTAAGATCATGGATTACAACTTTAAAGGAACCAGTTTGTGTTAATGTAAATATTTGTATAATTTAAGATCATGAATTACAACTTTTAAAGGAATCAGTTTGTGTTAATGTAAATATTTGTATAATTTAAGATCATGGATTACAACTTTAAAGAGCATTTTTTTGTCAATGTTATTATTTGTATATTTGTAGGTATTAGAAAGTTTTAAAATCATGGATTACAACTTTAAAGAGCATTTTTTTGTCAATGTTATTATTTGTATATTTGTAGGTATTAGAAAGTTTTAAAATAATGGATTACAACTTTAAAGAGCATTTTTTTGTCAATGTTATTATTTGTATATTTGTAGGTATTAGAAAGTTTTAAAATCATGGATTACAGTATGTTAGTAGGGATATATAATCTTGATATAGTGGAAAGAGAGAAGGTATGTTTATATTCATTCTCTGAAACAATGGCTACATTATTCCTTTGTCAGACTCAGACTTTCACCTCTGCCAAATGTCATCTTGAATTTTGTATAATATCTGCCTTGTTTATGTTAACTGTGTGCTATTTTCTTCTCTCCCTGTCTTATAATGTTGAAATTTGCTGTTGGTTCGCTTACAATTTGAAATTTTTGTCCATGACAAAGGACCGTGGCATTGTTCTGCCATCTTGTTACTCATAAATTTGATTTACTCAACTCTGTGATCTATTCTCTTTAAATTCAACATGAGGTGGTATTGTTACTTCTCTGCTGAGCACAGTGCTATTCTCTTTTAATTTACCATGAGGTGGTATTGTTGCTTCTCTGCTGAGCACAGATCTATTCTCTTTAAATTTACCATAAGGTGGTATTGTTGCTTCTCAGCTGAACACAGATCTATTCTCTTTAATTTCACCATGAGGTGGTATTGTTGCTTCTCAGCTGAACACAGATCTATTCTCTTTAAATTCACCATGAGATGGTATTTGTTGCTTCTCTGCTGAGCATAGAGCTATTCTCTTTAAATTTACCATGAGGTGGTATTGTTGCTTCTCAGCTGAACACAGATCTATTCTCATTAAATTCACCATGAGATGGTATTTGTTGCTTCTCTGCTGAGCATAGAGCTATTCTCTTTAAATTCACCATGAGGTGGTATTGTTGCTTCTCTGGTGAGCACAGATCTATTCTCTTTAAATTTACCATGAAGTGGTATTGTTGCTTCTCTGCTGAGCACAGATCTATTCTCTTTAAATTTACCATGAAGTGGTATTGTTGCTTCTCTGCTGAGCACAGATCTATTCTCTTTAAATTTACCATGAAGTGGTATTGTTGCTTCTCTGCTGAGCACAGATCTATTCTCTTTAAATTTACCATGAAGTGGTATTGTTGCTTCTCTGCTGAGCACAGAGCTATTCTCTTTAAATTCACCATGAGGTGGTATTGTTGCTTCTCTGCTGAGCACAGAGCTATTCTCTTTAAATTCACCATGAGGTGGTATTGTTGCTTCTCTGCTGAACACAGATCTATTCTCTTTAAATTCACCATGAGGTTATATTGTTGCTTCTCTGCTGAGCATAGAGCTATTCTCTTTAAATTTACCATGAAGTGGTATTGTTGCTTCTCTGCTGAGCATAGAGCTATTCTCTTTAAATTCACCATGAGATGGTATTTGTTGCTTCTCTGCTGAGCATAGATCTATTCTCTTTAAATTCACCATGAGATGGTATTTGTTGCTTCTCTGCTGAGCATAGAGCTATTCTCTTTAAATTCACCATGAGATGGTATTTGTTGCTTCTCTGCTGAGCACAGAGCTATTCTCTTTAAATTTACCATGAGATGGTATGTGTTGCTTCTCTGCTGAGCATAGAGCTATTCTCTTTAAATTTACCATGAGATGTTATTGTTGCTTCTCTGCTGAGCATAGAGCTATTCTCTTTAAATTCACCATGAGATGGTATGCATTGCTTCTCAGCTGAGCATAGAACTATTCTCTTTAAATTTACCATGAGATGGTATTGTTACTTCTCAGCTGAGCACAGAGCTATTCTCTTTAAATTCACCATGAGATGGTATTTGTTGCTTCTCTGCTGAGCATAGAGCTATTCTCTTTAAATTTACGATAAGATGGTATTGTTGCTTCTCTGCTGAGCATAGAGCTATTCTCTTTAAATTCACCATGAGATGGTATTTGTTGCTTCTCTGCTGAGCATAGAGCTATTCTCTTTAAATTTACCATGAGGTGTTATTGTTGCTTCTCAGCTGAGCACAGAGCTATTCTCTCTAAATTCACCATGAGGTGGTATTGTTGCTTCTCAGCTGAGCACACAGCATTAAGGAGAAAGAGCAAATATTGGTTGTCTCAGAATCAGGATAATGTGAATAACAGGAGCTGCAACAATGCTCACAGAGTATTGTTTTAGGGTTATGGTGTTTAATGCCACTTTCAACAATATTTCAGTTATATTGTGGCGGTCAGTTTTATTAGTGGAGGAAACCGGAGTACCCTGAGAAAACCACTGACCTGTCGCAAGTCACTGACAAACTTTATCACATAATGCTGTATCGAGTACACCTCACCATAAGCAGGATTTGAACTCACAATGTTACTGGTGATAGGCACTGATTGCACAGGTAGTTGTAAATCCAATTACCATATCGCGACCACGGTGGCCCCAAATTGTTTCAGTGAGCTACCACAATAAAAATCCAACTAAGCGTGTTGGTCTAGTTCAAAAAGAACATCATTATCATCTCATTGAATGTAACTTGTTCCTTCCATGACAGGTGAATAATTGCTCACTTGTTAGGAAATAATAACTCACTAATTCTCTGAATATCTCATTGCTGGTCTGATTTTAATTACACTAATTCTCTGAATATCTCATTGCTGGTCTGATTTTAATTACACTAATTCTATGAATATCTCATTGCTGGTCTCGTTTTAATTACACTAATTCTATGAATATCTCATTGCTGGTCTGATTTTAATTACACTAATTCTATGAATATCTCATTGCTGGTCTGATTTTAATTACACTCTTCTATGAATATCTCATTGCTGGTCTGATTTTAATTACACTAATTCTATCAATATCTCATTGCTGGTCTGGTTTTAATTACACTCTTCTATGAATATCTCATTGCTGGTCTGATTTTAATTACACTCTTCTATGAATATCTCATTGCTGGTCTGATTTTAATTACACTCTTCTTTGAATATCTCATTGCTGGTCTGGTTTTAATTACACTCTTCTATGAATATCTCATTGCTGGTCTGATTTTAATTACACTCTTTGAATATCTCATTGCTGGTCTGATTTTAATTACACTCTTCTTTGAATATCTCATTGCTGGTCTGGTTTTAATTACACTCTTCTATGAATATCTCATTGCTGGTCTGATTTTAATTACACTCTTCTATGAATATCTCATTGCTGGTCTGATTTTAATTACACTCTTCTTTGAATATCTCATTGCTGGTCTGGTTTTAATTACACTCTTCTATGAATATCTCATTGCTGGTCTGATTTTAATTACACTCTTTGAATATCTCATTGCTGGTCTGATTTTAATTACACTCTTCTTTGAATATCTCATTGCTGGTCTGATTTTAATTACACTAATTCTATGAATATATCATTGCTGGTCTGATTTTAATTACACCTTCTATGTATATCTCATTGCTGGTCTGATTTTAATTACATCTTCTATGTATATCTCATTGCTGGTCTGATTTTAATTACACCTTCTATGTATATCTCATTGCTGGTCTGATTTTAATTACACCTTCTATGTATATCTCATTGCTGGTCTGATTTTAATTACACTAATTCTATCAATATCTCATTGCTGGTCTGATTTTAATTACACTCTTCTTTGAATATCTCATTGCTGGTCTGATTTTAATTACACTCTTCTATGAATATCTCATTGCTGGTCTGATTTTAATTACACTCTTCTATGAATATCTCATTGCTGGTCTGATTTTAATTACACTAATTCTTTGAATATCTCATTGCTGGTCTGATTTTAATTACACTCTTCTATGAATATCTCATTGCTGGTCTGATTTTAATTACACTAATTCTATGAATATCTCATTGCTGGTCTGATTTTAATTACACCTTCTATGTATATCTCATTGCTGGTCTGATTTTAATTACACTATTCTTTGAATATCTCATTGCTGATCTGATTTTAATTACACTCTTCTATGTATATCTCATTACTGGTCTGATTTTAATTACACTCTTCTTTGAATATCTCATTGCTGGTCTGGTTTTAATTACACTAATTCTATGAATATCTCATTGCTGGTCTGATTTTAATTACACTCTTCTTTGAATATCTCATTGCTGGTCTGATTTTAATTACACTCTTCTATGAATATCTCATTGCTGGTCTGATTTTAATTACACTCTTCTATGAATATCTCATTGCTGGTCTGATTTTAATTACACTAATTCTTTGAATATCTCATTGCTGGTCTGATTTTAATTACACTCTTCTATGAATATCTCATTGCTGGTCTGATTTTAATTACACTAATTCTATGAATATCTCATTGCTGGTCTGATTTTAATTACACTCTTCTATGAATATCTCATTGCTGGTCTGATTTTAATTACACTCTTCTATGTTTATCTCATTGCTGGTCTGATTTTAATTACACTATTCTTTGAATATCTCATTGCTGATCTGATTTTAATTACACTCTTCTATGAATATCTCATTGCTGGTCTGATTTTAATTACACTCTTCTATGTATATCTCATTGCTGGTCTGATTTTAATTACACTATTCTTTGAATATCTCATTGCTGATCTGATTTTAATTACACTATTCTTTGAATATCTCATTGCTGATCTGATTTTAATTACACTCTTCTATGAATATCTCATTGCTGGTCTGATTTTAATTACACTCTTCTATGTATATCTCATTGCTGGTCTGATTTTAATTACACTATTCTTTGAATATCTCATTGCTGATCTGATTTTAATTACACTCTTCTATGAATATCTCATTGCTGGTCTGATTTTAATTACACTCTTCTATGTATATCTCATTGCTGGTCTGATTTTAATTACACTATTCTTTGAATATCTCATTGCTGATCTGATTTTAATTACACTCTTCTATGAATATCTCATTGCTGGTCTGATTTTAATTACACTCTTCTATGAATATATCATTGCTGGTCTGATTTTAATTACACTAATTCTATGAATATCTCAATGCTGGTCTGATTTTAATTACACTATTCTTTGAATATCTCATTGCTGGTCTGATTTTAATTACACTCTTCTTTGAATATCTCATTGCTGGTCTGATTTTAATTACACTCTTCTTATGTATATCTCATTGCTGGTCTGATTTTAATTACACTCTTCTATGAATATCTCATTGTTGGTCTGATTTTAATTACACTCTTCTATGAATATCTCATTGCTGGTCTGATTTTAATTACACTCTTCTATGAATATCTCATTGCTGATCTGATTTTAATTACACTATTCTTTGAATATCTCATTGCTGATCTGATTTTAATTACACTCTTCTTTGAATATCTCATTGCTGGTCTGATTTTAATTACACTCTTCTATGTATATCTCATTGCTGGTCTGATTTTAATTACACTCTTCTATGAATATCTCATTGTTGGTCTGATTTTAATTACACTTATTCTATGAATATCTCATTGCTGATCTGATTTTAATTACACTCTTCTATGAATATCTCATTGCTGGTCTGATTTTAATTACACTCTTCTATGAATATCTCATTGTTGGTCTGATTTTAATTACACTAATTCTATGAATATCTCATTGTTGGTCTGATTTTAATTACACTCTTCTATGTATATCTCATTGCTGGTCTGATTTTAATTACACTCTTCTATGAATATCTCATTGTTGGTCTGATTTTAATTACACTCTTCTATGAATATCTCATTGCTGGTCTGATTTTAATTACACTCTTCTATGAATATCTCATTGCTGATCTGATTTTAATTACACTATTCTTTGAATATCTCATTGCTGGTCTGATTTTAATTACACTCTTCTTTGAATATCTCATTGCTGGTCTGATTTTAATTACACTCTTCTATGAATATCTCATTGTTGGTCTGATTTTAATTACACTAATTCTATGAATATCTCATTGCTGATCTGATTTTAATTACACTCTTCTATGAATATCTCATTGCTGGTCTGATTTTAATTACACTCTTCTATGAATATCTCATTGTTGGTCTGATTTTAATTACACTAATTCTATGAATATATCATTGCTGGTCTGATTTTAATTACACCTTCTATGTATATCTCATTGCTGGTCTGATTTTAATTACACTAATTCTATGAATATCTCATGGTTGGTCTGATTTTAATTACACTAATTCTATGAATATCTCATTACTGATCTGATTTTAATTACACTCTTCTATGAATATCTCATTGCTGGTCTGATTTTAATTACACTCTTCTATGAATATCTCCTTGCTGGTCTGATTTTAATTACACTCTTCTTTGAATATCTCATTGCTGGTCTGGTTTTAATTACACTCTTCTATGAATATCTCATTGCTGGTCTGATTTTAATTACACTCTTTGAATATCTCATTGCTGGTCTGATTTTAATTACACTCTTCTTTGAATATCTCATTGCTGGTCTGATTTTAATTACACTAATTCTATGAATATATCATTGCTGATCTGATTTTAATTACACCTTCTATGTATATCTCATTGCTGGTCTGATTTTAATTACACCTTCTATGTATATCTCATTGCTGGTCTGATTTTAATTACACCTTCTATGTATATCTCATTGCTGGTCTGATTTTAATTACACCTTCTATGTATATCTCATTGCTGGTCTGATTTTAATTACACTAATTCTATCAATATCTCATTGCTGGTCTGGTTTTAATTACACTCTTCTATGAATATCTCATTGCTGGTCTGATTTTAATTACACTCTTCTATGAATATCTCATTGCCAGTCTGATTTTAATTACACTCTTTTATGAATATCTCATTGCTGGTCTGATTTTAATTACACTCTTCTATGAATATCTCATTGCTGGTCTGATTTTAATTACACTCTTCTTTGAATATCTCATTGCTGGTCTGGTTTTAATTACACTAATTCTATGAATATCTCATTGCTGGTCTGATTTTAATTACACTCTTCTTTGAATATCTCATTGCTGGTCTGATTTTAATTACACTCTTCTATGAATATCTCATTGCTGGTCTGATTTTAATTACACTCTTCTATGAATATCTCATTGCTGGTCTGATTTTAATTACACTAATTCTATGAATATCTCATTGCTGGTCTGATTTTAATTACACTAATTCTATGAATATCTCATTGCTGGTCTGATTTTAATTACACCTTCTATGTATATCTCATTGCTGGTCTGATTTTAATTACACTTTTCTTTGAATATCTCATTGCTGGTCTGATTTTAATTACACTCTTCTTTGAATATCTCATTGCTGGTCTGATTTTAATTACACTCTTCTATGTATATCTCATTGCTGGTCTGTTTTTAATTACACTATTCTTTGAATATCTCATTGCTGATCTGATTTTAATTACACTCTTCTATGAATATCTCATTGCTGGTCTGATTTTAATTACACTCTTCTATGTATATCTCATTGCTGGTCTGATTTTAATTACACTCTTCTTTGAATATCTCATTGCTGGTCTGATTTTAATTACACTCTTCTATGTATATCTCATTGCTGGTCTGATTTTAATTACACTATTCTTTGAATATCTCATTGCTGATCTGATTTTAATTACACTCTTCTATGAATATCTCATTGCTGGTCTGATTTTAATTACACTATTCTTTGAATATCTCATTGCTGATCTGATTTTAATTACACTCTTCTATGAATATCTCATTGCTGGTCTGATTTTAATTACACTCTTCTATGAATATATCATTGCTGGTCTGATTTTAATTACACTAATTCTATGAATATCTCATTGCTGATCTGATTTTAATTACACTATTCTTTGAATATCTCATTGCTGGTCTGATTTTAATTACACTCTTCTTTGAATATCTCATTGCTGGTCTGATTTTAATTACACTCTTCTATATATATATCATTGCTGGTCTTATTTTAATTACACTCTTCTATGAATATCTCATTGCTGGTCTGATTTTAATTACACTATTCTTTGAATATCTCATTGCTGGTCTGATTTTAATTACACTCTTCTATGTATATATCATTGCTGGTCTGATTTTAATTACACTCTTCTATGAATATCTCATTGCTGGTCTGATTTTAATTACACTCTTCTTTGAATATCTCATTGCTGGTCTGATTTTAATTACACTCTTCTATGTATATATCATTGCTGGTCTGATTTTAATTACACTCTTCTATGAATATATCATTGCTGGTCTGATTTTAATTACACTCTTCTTTGAATATCTCATTGCTGGTCTGATTTTAATTACACTCTTCTATGTATATATCATTGCTGGTCTGATTTTAATTACACTCTTCTATGAATATCTCATTGCTGGTCTGATTTTAATTACACTATTCTTTGAATATCTCATTGCTGGTCTGATTTTAATTACACTCTTCTATGAATATCCCATTGCTGGTCTGATTTTAATTACACTCTTCTATGAATATCTCATTGCTGGTCTGATTTTAATTACACTATTCTATCAATATCTCATTGCTGGTCTGATTTTAATTACACTCTTCTATCAATATCTCATTGCTGGTCTGATTTTAATTACACTATTCTATCAATATCTCATTACTGGTCTGATTTTAATTACACTCTTCTTTGAATATCTCATTGCTGGTCTGATTTTAATTACACTGTTCTATCAATATCTCATTGCTGGTCTGATTTTAATTACACTCTTCTATGAATATCTCATTGCTGGTCTGATTTTAATTACACTATTCTATCAATATCTCATTACTGGTCTGATTTTAATTACACTCTTCTATGAATATCTCATTGCTGGTCTGATTTTAATTAAACTATTCTATGAATATCTCATTGCTGGTCTGATTTTAATTACACTATTCTATGAATATCTCATTGCTGGTCTGATTTTAATTACACTGTTCTATCAATATCTCATTGCTGGTCTGATTTTAATTACACTATTCTATCAATATCTCATTGCTGGTCTGATTTTAATTACACTCTTCTATGAATATCTCATTGCTGGTCTGATTTTAATTACACTATTCTATCAATATCTCATTGCTGGTCTGATTTTAATTACACTCTTCTATGTATATCTCATTGCTGGTCTGATTTTAATTACACTCTTCTATGAATATCTCATTGCTGGTCTGATTTTAATTACACTATTCTATCAATATCTCATTGCTGGTCTGATTTTAATTACACTCTTCTATGTATATCTCATTGCTGGTCTGATTTTAATTACACTCTTCTATGAATATCTCATTGCTGGTCTGATTTTAATTACACTAATTCTATGAATATCTCATTGCTGGTCTGATTTTAATTACACTCTTCTATGAATATCCCATTGCTGGTCTGATTTTAATTACACTCTTCTATGAATATCTCATTGCTGGTCTGATTTTAATTACACTATTCTATCAATATCTCATTGCTGGTCTGATTTTAATTACACTCTTCTATGAATATCTCATTGCTGGTCTGATTTTAATTACACTATTCTATCAATATCTCATTACTGGTCTGATTTTAATTACACTCTTCTTTGAATATCTCATTGCTGGTCTGATTTTAATTACACTCTTTGAATATCTCATTGCTGGTCTGATTTTAATTACACTCTTCTATGAATATCTCATTGCTGGTCTGATTTTAATTACACTATTCTATCAATATCTCATTACTGGTCTGATTTTAATTACACTCTTCTATGAATATCTCATTGCTGGTCTGATTTTAATTACACTATTCTATCAATATCTCATTGCTGGTCTGATTTTAATTACACTCTTCTATGAATATCTCATTGCTGGTCTGATTTTAATTACACTATTCTATCAATATCTCATTGCTGGTCTGATTTTAATTACACTCTTCTATGAATATCTCATTGCTGGTCTGATTTTAATTACACTATTCTATCAATATCTCATTGCTGGTCTGATTTTAATTACACTATTCTCTCAATATCTCATTGCTGGTCTGATTTTAATTACACTCTTCTATGTATATCTCATTGCTGGTCTGGTTTTAATTACACTCTTCTATGAATATCTCATTGCTGGTCTGATTTTAATTACACTCTTCTTTGAATATCTCATTGCTGGTCTGATTTTAATTACACTCTTCTTTGAATATCTCATTGCTGGTCTGATTTTAATTACACTATTCTTTGAAGATCTCATTGCTGGTCTGATTTTAATTACACTCTTCTATGAATATCTCATTGCTGGTCTGATTTTAATTACACTCTTCTATGAATATCTCATTGCTGGTCTGATTTTAATTACACTATTCTATGAATATCTCATTGCTGGTCTGATTTTAATTACACTATTCTATCAATATCTCATTGCTGGTCTGATTTTAATTACACTCTTCTCTGAATATCTCATTGCTGGTCTGATTTTAATTACACTATTCTATCAATATCTCATTGCTGGTCTGATTTTAATTACACTATTCTATCAATATCTCATTGCTGGTCTGATTTTAATTACACTCTTCTCTGAATATCTCATTGCTGATCTGATTTTAATTACACTATTCTATCAATATCTCATTGCTGGTCTGGTTTTAAGTACACTAATTCTATGAATATCTCATTGCTGGTCTGATTTTAATTACACTCTTCTCTGAATATCTCATTGCTGGTCTGATTTTAATTACACTCTTCTATCAATATCTCATTGCTGGTCTGATTTTAATTACACTCTTCTTTGAATATCTCATTGCTGGTCTGATTTTAATTACACTCTTCTATCAATATCTCATTGCTGGTCTGATTTTAATTACACTCTTCCTTTAATATCCCCTTACTAATCTAATTTATCTTATGGCCAGTCCTATTTTAAATACAGTCCTCTTGGAATATCCTCTAACTGGTCTGATATTAAACGCACTCCTCTTGGACTATCTATCCCCTTACAAGTACAATATTAAGCACAGTCCCCTTCAAATATCACCTTACTTGTACAATTTTATACACACTTCTCTTCAAATATCCCCTTACTTGTACAATTTTATACACACTTCTCTTCAAATATCCCCTTACTTCTACAATTTTATACACACTTCTCTTCAAATATCCCCTTACTTGTACAATTTTATACACACTTCTCTTCAAATATTCCCTTACTTGTACAATTTTATACACACTTCTCTTCAAATATCCCCTTACTTCTACAATTTTATACACACTTCTCTTCAAATATCCCCTTACTTGTGCAATTTTATACACACTTCTCTTCAAATATCCCCTTACTTCTACAATTTTATACACACTTCTCTTCAAATATCCCCTTACTTGTACAATTTTATACACACTTCTCTTCAAATATCCCCTTACTTGTACAATTTTATACACACTTCTCTTCAAATATCCCCTTACTGGTACAATTTTATACACACTTCTCTTCAAATATCCCCTTACTTCTACAATTTTATACACACTTCTCTTCAAATATCCCCTTACTTGTACAATTTTATACACACTTCTCTTCAAATATCCCCTTACTTGTACAATTTTATACACACTTCTCTTCAAATATCCCCTTACTTGTACAATTTTATACACACTTCTCTTCAAATATCCCCTTAATGGTACAATTTTATACACACTTCTCTTCAAATATCCCCTTACTTCTACAATTTTATACACACTTCTCTTCAAATATCACATTACTGGTACAATTTTATACACACTTCTCTTCAAATATCCCCTTACTGGTACAATTTTATACACACTTCTCTTCAAATATCCCCTTACTGGTACAATTTTATACACACTTCTCTTCAAATATCCCCATACTGGTACAATTTTATACACACTTCTCTTCAAATATCCCCTTACTGGTACAATTTTATACACACTTCTCTTCAAATATCACCTTACTTGTACAATTTTATACACACTTCTCTTCAAATATCCCCTTACTTGTACAATTTTATACACACTTCTCTTCAAATATCCCCTTACTTGTACAATTTTATACACACTTCTCTTCAAATATCCCCTTACTGGTACAATTTTATACACACTTCTCTTCAAATATCCCCTTACTGGTAAAATTTTATATACACTTCTCTTCAAATATCACCTTACTTGTGCAATTTTATACACACTTCTCTTCAAATATTCCCTTACTGGTACAATTTTATACACACTTCTCTTCAAATATCCCCTTACTGGTACAATTTTATACACACTTCTCTTCAAATATCCCCTTACTTGTACAATTTTATACACACTTCTCTTCAAATATCCCCTTCCTGGTACAATTTTATACACACTTCTCTTCAAATATCCCCTTACTTCTACAATTTTATACACACTTCTCTTCAAATATCACCTTACTTGTACAATTTTATACACACTTCTCTTCAAATGTCCCCTTCCTGGTACAATTTTATACACACTTCTCTTCAAATATCCCCTTACTGGTACAATTTTATACACACTTCTCTTCAAATATCCCCTTACTGGTACAATTTTATACACACTTCTCTTCAAATATCCCCTTACTTCTACAATTTTATACACACTTCTCTTCAAATATCCCCTTACTGGTACAATTTTATACACACTTCTCTTCAAATATCCCCTTACTTCTACAATTTTATACACACTTCTCTTCAAATATCACCTTACTTGTACAATTTTATACACACTTCTCTTCAAATATCCCCTTCCTGGTACAATTTTATACACACTTCTCTTCAAATATCCCCTTACTGGTACAATTTTATACACACTTCTCTTCAAATATCCCCTTCCTGGTACAATTTTATACACACTTCTCTTCAAATATCCCCTTACTTCTACAATTTTATACACACTTCTCTTCAAATATCACCTTACTTGTACAATTTTATACACACTTCTCTTCAAATATCCCCTTCCTGGTACAATTTTATACACACTTCTCTTCAAATATCCCCTTACTGGTACAATTTTATACACACTTCTCTTCAAATATCCCCTTCCTGGTACAATTTTATACACACTTCTCTTCAAATATCCCCTTACTTGTACAATTTTATACACACTTCTCTTCAAATATCCCCTTAATGGTACAATTTTATACACACTTCTCTTCAAATATCCCCTTACTTGTACAATTTTATACACACTTCTCTTCAAATATCACCTTACTTGTACAATTTTATACACACTTCTCTTCAAATATCCCCTTACTTGTACAATTTTATACACACTTCTCTTCAAATATCCCCTTACTTGTACAATTTTATACACACTTCTCTTCAAATATCACCTTACTTGTGCAATTTTATACACGCTTCTCTTCAAATATCCCCTTACTTGTACAATTTTATACACACTTCTCTTCAAATATCCCCTTACTGGTACAATTTTTTACACACTTCTCTTCAAATATCCCCTTACTGGTACAATTTTATACACACTTCTCTTCAAATATCCCCTTACTTCTACAATTTTATACACACTTCTCTTCAAATATCCCCTTACTTCTACAATTTTATACACACTTCTCTTCAAATATTCCCTTTCTGGTACAATTTTATACACACTTCTCTTCAAATATCCCCTTACTGGTACAATTTTATACACACTTCTCTTCAAATATCCCCTTACTTCTACAATTTTATACACACTTCTCTTCAAATATCACCTTACTTGTACAATTTTATACACACTTCTCTTCAAATATCCCCTTACTTCTACAATTTTATACACACTTCTCTTCAAATATCCCCTTACTTCTACAATTTTATACACACTTCTCTTCAAATATTCCCTTACTGGTACAATTTTATACACACTTCTCTTCAAATATCCCCTTACTTGTACAATTTTATACACACTTCTCTTCAAATATCCCCTTACTTCTACAATTTTATACACACTTCTCTTCAAATATTCCCTTACTGGTACAATTTTATACACACTTCTCTTCAAATATCCCCTTACTTGTACAATTTTATACACACTTCTCTTCAAATATCCCCTTACTGGTACAATTTTATACACACTTCTCTTCAAATATCCCCTTACTTGTACAATTTTATACACACTTCTCTTCAAATATCCCCTTACTGGTCTGATTTTAAATACACCTCTCTTGAAATATTCCAATGTACTGTAGTAGGTTCATAACCACCCTACGCTAACTGCATTTGTCGATATCTCCCATTCGGAGACATTGCCTTTTTTCAGAAATAAAATATGCGCTACTGTTACAATAACTTATGTAAATATTTTACAGGGAAGAATACGTGAAGATTCAGGGGCAGATAATACAGACATTCCAATTGATGGTCCTCCACTAGAGGGAGACACTTCAGGTGCTAAACCAATTCATAAAACAGGTTGGCTTGACTAACAATACTAACATTCAATATATTATAGATTGTTATTAGAATAGACCAAATGTCACTGATTAATGTCTAACACCACATAATCTGTTATGAAATATATAGCCCCTGTGTGTTACTTATACAATCAATATTTGTTATCTTAAAGGACTATAAAACTGCCCGATTCTGTGTTAACAGGATATCAATTTTAATTCAAGGAAGGAAGTCTTAATAATTTAACTATCATGAACAAACAAAAGTGTGGTGGTGGTTTTATTAGACAGAAATAACTGTATAAACCTTGATTTTGTTACATATTTGACCTATCCATTCTGAACAAATAAAGGAGTACTGGTTGTATTGTAGAGGTATTGCTGTATAAATATTCATATCATCTGACATGTTTATATTTTGATGGTCAGTTGACTGTCACTATTTGATGGTCAGTTGACTGCCACTATTTTGATGGTCAGTTGACTGTCACTATTTTTTGATGGTCAGTTGACTGCCACTATTTTGATGGTCAGTTGACTGCCACTATTTTTTGATGGTCAGTTGACTGCCACTATTTTGATGGTCAGTTGACTACCACTATTTTGATGATCAGTTGACTGTCACTATTTTGATGGTCAGTTGAATGTCACTATTTTGATGGTCAGTTGACTGCCACTATTTTGATGGTCAGTTGACTGTCACTATTTTTTGATGGTCAGTTGACTGTCACTATTTTTTGATGGTCAGTTGACTGCCACTATTTTGATGGTCAGTTGACTGTCACTATTTTGATGGTCAGTTGAATGTCACTATTTTGATGGTCAGTTGACTGCCACTATTTTGATGGTCAGTTGACTGCCACTATTTTGATGGTCAGTTGACTGTCACTATTTTTTGATGGTCAGGTGACTGCCACTATTTTGATGGTCAGTTGACTGCCACTATTTTGATGGTCAGTTGATTGCCACTATTTTGATGGTCAGTTGACTGTCACTATTTTGATGGTCAGTTGAATGTCACTATTTTGATGGTCAGTTGACTGCCACTGTTTTGATGGTCAGTTGACTGTCACTATTTTTTTATGTTCAGTTGACTGCCACTATTTTGATGTTCAGTTGATTGCCACTATTTTGATGGTCAGTTGACTGCCACTATTTTGATGGTCAGATGACTGCCACTATTTTGATGGTCAGTTGACTGCCATTATTTTGATGGTCAGTTGACTGCCACTATTTTGATGGTCAGTTGACTGCCACTATTTTGATGGTCAGATGACTGCCACTATTTTTTGATGGTCAGTTGACTGCCACTATTTTGATGGTCAGTTGACTGCCACTATTTTGATGGTCAGTTGACTGCCACTATTTTGATGGTCAGTTGACTGCCACTATTTTGATGGTCAGTTGACTGCCACTATTTTGATGGTCAGATGACTGCCACTATTGTGATGGTCAGTTGACTGCCACTATTTTGATGGTCAGTTGACTGCTACTATTTTGATGGTCAGTTGACTGCCACTATTTTGATGGGTCAGTTGACTGTCACTATTTTGATGTTCAGTTGACTGCCACTATTTTGATGGTCAGATGACTGCCACTGTTTTGATGATCAGTTGACTGCCATTATTTTGATGGTCAGTTGACTGCCACTATTTTGATGGTCAGTTGACTGCCACTATTTTGATGGTCAGTTGACTGCCATTATTTTGATGGTCAGTTGACTGCCACTATTTTGATGGTCAGTTGACTGCCACTATTTTGATGGTCAGATGACTGCCACTATTGTGATGGTCAGTTGACTGCCACTATTTTGATGGTCAGTTGACTGCCACTATTTTGATGGTTAGTTGACTGCCACTATTTTGATGGTCAGTTGACTGCCACTATTTTGATGATCAGTTGACTGCCATTATTTTGATGGTCAGTTGACTGCCATTATTTTCATGGTCAGTTGACTGCCATTATTTTGATGGTCAATTGACTGCCATTATTTTCATGGTCAGTTGACTGCCACTATTTTGATGGTCAGTTGACTGCCACTGAAGATCACTTCTTTGTACTGAATATTGTATAAAACATAACAGGGGCCCCTGGTTACCTACAAATTCTAACTTCTGGACTTCTGAAATATAGTAGAAAAATAATTTAATATAATACTATAATTCTGAAAAAGTTGTGTTGAAAATTAAGATGATGTTGCTGGATTTTTATTTATTTTTGCTTGACTTTTTAACTTATTGTAGGTGTTACTATTTCAAGCTTGTTTTGTTTTGTCCCTCGTGTGTTCAAGTTTTGTATTCCCATGATAATATACTACTTGTTAGTTTTGAAGTACATTCATACCAATCATTATTTGATAGTCCATCAGTGCATTCAGTGCTTTGGTATTTAATCATCCAACAGAACATTCAGTGCTATGTTGTTTTGTGTTTTGTAGACTCCAATGGAGAAAGTTAGTATTGTATATATATATATATAACTAATATTGGTGTTGGGATGTACTAATGCTATCTAATGAATTGAGGGATTTTTTTATTTGGCAAAATAAAAATTATTTATTATAATGAATTGTGGGAAATATTTCACCAAATGATTATGATTTATTTCATGATTTATTTGGACAAATCAATTCTAGTAATTTCTATTTTATTTTGTGTGATGTAAAGCGATATAGATAGATCAGTAATATTTATTTACAAATATAATAAGGGCAAGCAAAATTAATTACTTGGTTCTCAGGCCTCTTTTATATCACTGTCAAATACAGTCAAACCTGCCTATTGTGGTCACCTGGGGGAGATTAACAAAATGACCACTATATACAGGTGACCTTTATATGAAGGGTTTTGATTTTTCGACAAAATAGTGCACGCTAGTTGTAAATAAACATTTTTCATTACATCTTATGTTTTTAATAATGTTTTACTTGTTATTTTGTTCCTGTCGTAATATTGCTCTTGTTTACATTTATTGTTGATGAAATTATCTCAATATGATAATGAATAAAGATATTCAATAAACAAAAGTACAGTTTCCAGTGACACGACGTTGAACTGGAAGCATTGTTTTCAAAATCGTCAAGAATCTCACGTTTTCTTTTAAGAATGTTCATTATCTGGCTACGACCAACATCCATCTCCTCGCCCACAGCCCGACAACTTTTCCCAACATCACAATGATTTATCGCTTTCACTTTGTTGTCTAATTTCAAAGCTTTCCTATTTATGATGATTTTGACATGATGTACTAGATACAAAATATTTTTGGTGAGTGAATTTCTTCTCTCGTCGTAATGAATAAAAATCTCCAATAACGCCAGGGGATAAACTGTCTTTTATGTAATTTACTATTCACAAAATTCATGGTGTTTGTTTATTTAGTTAATTAAATTAATCAATATATTTTGGAACACCTTGGGATTTTTGGTACATTTGAGAAAAATACTGATCTTCCGAAATCACTTCCGGTATTATTTTAAAAATAAATTTACCATTATACAAAGGTTTTACGCTGACAATTACATATAAATGGTGACCACTGACCACATTGAACAGGTGACCTCTATATCAAATTAAAATATATAGTAAAATGCACCAGGAGAGCACGAAAGTGACCGTTATGAGCAGGTGAGCATTATATAAAGGTTTCTTCAGAATCTGTTGCATTTTTTGTTTCAATTTGAAACCAATTTTAGGCTGCAGTTTGTATGAGGAGTAAGAGTTATTTCCCTTTGTCTAAGACCTGTCTAATTACGATACTGGATGTGCATTTTTCAAGAAGTACAGACATATCACATCAATGTAACCCCCAAAATAAGCATGAGCCTGAGAACCAAATAGTTCACTTTTTTGGACTGAATTTTCAAATCTTTTGAAAAAAAATATACTTATTAATTATTGCAATTAGTTCTTTTTAATTATTTTAAATTATATGCCTAATTAATAATGTTTTCAATTTTAGGGATTTTAATTATTTTAAACTATATGCCTAATTGACAATGTCTTTCATTTTAGAGGATTTTAATTATTTTAAACTATATGCCTAATTGATAATGTCTTTAATTTTAGGGGATTTTAATTATTTTAAACTATATGCCTAATTTTAGGGGATTTTAATTATTTTAAGCTATATGCCTAATTGATAACTTCTTTAATTTTAGAGGATTTTAATTATTTTAAATGCCTAATTGATAACTTCTTTAATTTTAGAGCATTTTAATTATTTTAAACTATATGCCTAATTGATAACTTCTTTAATTTTAGAGCATTTTAATTATTTTCAACTATATGCCTAATTAATGACGTCTTTAATTTTAGGGGATTTTAATTATTTTCAACTATATGCCTAATTAATGACGTCTTTAATTTTAGAGGATTAACTTGATTTATTTTGCTCATCAGTGTGAATTTTTACCATAACTTGATGTCTGTCTGGTCTGTCTTCTGTTTTTAATAGTTTGACCTCCTCAGAAATTACATGACAAATTTGAACCAATAGTTGGTTGCTTTTCAGTAATTGTATTCAAAAGTCATGTCTGTATAGTAAATGGTCATCAAAAGTAAATAACACGGGCAACATTGGACACAAGACACAAAACAAATAACACAGAAAAGTTAATAAGACGGGCAACGTTGGACACAAGACATAGAATAAAGACACTCAAAACATATAACACAGAAAAGTAAATAACACGGGCAACATTGGACACAAGACACAGAATGAAGATAATCAAAACATATAACACAGAAAAGTAAATAACACAGGCAACATTGGACACAAGACACAGAATGAAGATAATCAAAACAAATAACACAGAAAAGTAAATAACACAGGCAACATTGGACACAAGACACAGAATGAAGATAATCAAAACAAATAACACAGAAAAGTAAATAACACGGGCAACATTGGACACAAGACACAGAATGAAGATAATCAAAACAAATAACACAGAAAAGTAAATAACACAGGCAACATTGGACACAAGACACAGAATGAAGATAATCAAAACAAATAACACAGAAAAGTAAATAACACAGGCAACATTGGACACAAGACACAGAATGAAGATAATCAAAACATATAACACAGAAAAGTAAATAACACGGGCAACATTGGACACAAGACACAGAATGAAGATAATCAAAACAAATAACACAGAAAAGTTAATAACATGGGCAACGTTGGACACAAGACACAGAATGAAGACAATCAAAACAAATAACACAGAAAAGTAAATAACACGGGCAACATTGGACACAAGACACAGAATGAAGACAATCAAAACATATAACACAGAAAAGTAAATAACACGGGCAACATTGGACACAAGACACAGAATGAAGATAATCAAAACATATAACACAGAAAAGTAAATAACACGGGCAACATTGGACACAAGACACAGAATGAAGACAATCAAAACATATAACACAGAAAAGTAAATAACACGGGCAACGTTGGACACAAGACACAGAATGAAGACAATCAAAACATATAACACAGAAAAGTAAATAACACGGGCAACATTGGACACAAGACATAGAATAAAGATAATCAAAACATATAACACAGAAAAGTAAATAACATGGGCAAAGTTTGACACAAGACACAGAATGAAGATAATCAAAACATATAACACAGAAAAGTAAAAATAGAACAAACCCCACCAAATGACCGAGGGTACAAAAATGTACTTAGATGAAAAAGTGGTGATAACTGTTAATGGTGATATCAGTATAATTATAGTTAGATGTTCGTTCTATCTTTTTTTTTAGCTCAACTTGCCGTCACTTGGCGTCCATCGTCTGTTAATTATGTCTCCCCTTCGAACGAAGGGAGACATATTGTTTTAGTCTGATTTTGTCTTCCACTTCCTAGACCTTTGACCTCAAGGTCAAATAATTGTTTTTTAAATAGTATTTATTTTCTTGTCCGGTCCATAACATTTTTGTCTTTCGAGGTAGGTCAATGATATTTGGTATGTGGGTGCATGACCATAAGGCGGTGTGTCGCGTACTGTAATGACCTTCGTGGGACCTTGACCTTTGACCTCGAGATCAAATAATTGTTTCTTTCGAGATAGGTCAATGATATTTGGTATGTGGGTGCATGAC
This sequence comes from Bathymodiolus septemdierum, assembly GCA_963383655.1. Taxonomy (NCBI): domain Eukaryota; kingdom Metazoa; phylum Mollusca; class Bivalvia; order Mytilida; family Modiolidae; genus Bathymodiolus; species Bathymodiolus septemdierum. The sequence continues at coordinate 23,143,576 of OY726527.1, read as the reverse complement.
CATAAGGCGGTGTGTCACGTACCATAATGACCTTCGTGGAACCTTGACCTTTGACCTCAAGGTCAAATAATTGTTTTTTAAATAGTATTTTCTTGTCCCGTCCATAACATTTTTGTCTTTCGAGATAGGTCAATGATATTTGGTATGTGGGTGCATGACCATATGGTGGTGTGTTGCATACTGTAATGACCTTCGTGGGACCTTGACCTTTGACCTCAAGGTCAAATAATGTTTTTTTAAATAGTATTTTCTTGTCTGGGCCATACCATTTTTGTCTTTTGTTATAGGTTGTTGTGCAGATGGCCGCATTAAGAGGAGACATAAGTTTTAGGTATCTAAAACAGTTCATCCTAGTTTTTCACATTTTAATCTTCTCCTCTGAAGCTTAATTGCTTAACCAAATGAACCAAAACTTAGTAGGAAGCATCTATGGTGGATCCTCTATTAAGATTGCTCATTTCATTCTGATCCGTTAACAAACATGGCTGCCATAGGCAATTCTTGTTTCTGGTTGGTCGATTTCTAATGAAGCGAAATTTGGTAGGAGGCATCTATGGAAAGTCCTCTATAAAGATTGCTTATTTCGTCTCGATCTGCTAACAAACATGGCTGTCATAGGCAATTCATTTTTATGGTTGGTCAATTTCTAAAAGAATCTTCTCCACTGAAATCGCTTAGCCAAATGAACCGAAACTTGGTAGGAAGCATTGATGAAAGGTCCTTTATAAAGATTGTCCATTTCGTCCCGATCTGTTAACAAATATGACTGCCATAGGTAGTTCTTGTTTCTGGTTGGTCAATTTCTAAAAATTCTCCTCTGAAACTGCTTGTCCATATAAAGCAACAATGAAACATCTATGGAAGTTCCTCTATAAGATTTCCTCATTCCATCCCGATTGTACAAAAAACTTGTTCGCTATGGGCAATTCTTGTTTCTAATTGGCTGAAATTTAAAACATCTCTGAAACTAGGAGCCGCAGTGAATTGTTACTTTGTAGCAATGATATGTTAAAGACCCTGTACAACATTTTTTATATTTTGTTCCATTCATACAACTAATATGGCCACCATAGGCAGTTCTTGCTTGTGATTGGCCAATTTGAAAAAATATTCTCTCAAACCATTTGGCCAAATTAATTGAAATTTGGTAAGAAGCACCTATGGAAGGTTCTGTATCAAATTTCCTCAAAGCAAAATGACAGGTGAGCGACACAGGCTCATTCCACTGAGCCTCTAATTTTCATTTTTGTGATACGCTAACATATAACAACATCCTGGTCAAGGGTCATGTCATATGTCATATGCTTATTAATATCTCAATATTTGGTAGGCTCTTTTCTGATTGGTCGGTTGAATTCATGACCCCCTCACATGACCTCATAAGGTATGTTGTTAGGGTAGCACCCCACAGATAGAACAAACATTTAATTTTAATTAGATTGTGGTGGTATTGGTGTTTGTTGTGATTTTAGTTGAATTGTAATTGTGCGATTTTGTTACAGTGGTTATCTCCCTTGGCTGTAGCACACATATATACACACACACACATATTTGTCGTTGTTACCACCATGTTAATAATCAGTAGAATTTATATAATCTGTAAAAAAAAAATACAAATATCCTCCAGTTAATTTACTGTAAGACTAACCATGGTAACAGCTTATTATGTAGTCATAGTTAAAGCCATTGAATAAATGTACAGTAGAATTTATATTATCTGTTAAAAAATACAAATATCCTCCAATGAATTTACTGTAAGACTATAGCCATAATAACAGCTTATTATGTAGTCATAGTTAAAACCATTATATAAATATACATTAGAATGTATATTATCTGTAAAAATACAAAAATATCCTCCAATGAATTTACTATAAAACTGTAACCATAGTAACAGCTTATTATGTAGTCATAGTTAAAACCATTATATGAATAAACAGCAGAATTTATATTATCTGTAAAAATGTAAAAATATCCTCCAATGCATTATTTATTTCTATGTAACCATAGTAACAGCTTATTGTGTAGTTTTAGTTAAAGCCATCTACAGTATATCAGTATAAACAGTAGAATTTGTATTATATGTGAGATGGATCAAAATTTTATATACATGTACAATCTACAATGAAAAGTAAAATCTTGTTTACCATGTGATACAGATTTATGTAGTATTTATATTTTAGGTGTTAGGGTTAGGAATACACATTACTCAAGCTGATATTATAGGGGTTAAGGTTAGGAATACTCATTACTCAAGCTGATATTCTAGGGGTTAAGGTTAGGACTACTCATTACTCAAGCTGATATTCTAGGGGTTAAGGTTAGGAATACTCATTACTCAAGCTGATATTCTAGGGGTTAAGGTTAGGAATACACATTTCTAAATCTGATATTCTAGGGGTTAGGGTTAGGAATACACATTACTCAAACTGATATTCTAGGATTTTTAAATATATTATCTATAATTTATATATTTGTCCTTTTATCTTACTGAAGGATATTTTCAGTATCAACTGACTGACTCGGAAACTGAAAGTTATAAGTCAGTGTGACAACAAAGACTATGACATTGCCTATAGAAACAAAGACATTATGACATTACCTATAGAAACAAAGACATTATGACATTACCTATAGAAACAAAGACTATGACATTACCTATAGAAACAAAGACATTATGACATTACCTATAGAAACAAAGACATTATGACATTACCTATAGAAACAAAGACTTTATGACATTACCTATAGAAACAAAGACTATGACATTACCTATAGAAACAAAGACTATGACATTACCTATAGAAACAAAGACTATGACATTACCTATAGAAACAAAGACATTATGACATTACCTATAGAAACAAAGACTTTATGACATTACCTATAGAAACAAAGACTATGACATTACCTATAGAAACAAAGACATTATGACATTACCTATAGAAACAAAGACTTTATGACATTACCTATAGAAACAAAGACTATGACATTACCTATAGAAACAAAGACTATGACAATACCTATAGAAACAAAGACTATGACATTACCTATAGAAACAAAGACATGACATTACCTATAGAAACAAAGACTGTATGACATTACCTATAGAAACAAAGACTATGACATTACCTATAGAAACAAAGACATTATGACATTACCTATAGAAACAAAGACATTATGACATTACCTATAGAAACAAAGACTATGACATTACCTATAGAAACAAAGACTTTATGACATTACCTATAGAAACAAAGACTATGACATTACCTATAGAAACAAAGACATTATGACATTACCTATAGAAACAAAGACTTTATGACATTACCTATAGAAACAAAGACTATGACATTACCTATAGAAACAAAGACATTATGACATTACCTATAGAAACAAAGACTATGACATTACCTATAGAAACAAAGACTTTATGACATTACCTATAGAAACAAAGACATTATGACATTACCTCTAGAAACAAAGACATTATGACGTTACCTATAGAAACAAAGACTTTATGACATTACCTATAGAAACAAAGACATTATGACATTACCTATAGAAACAAAGACATTATGACATTACCTATAGAAACAAAGACTTTATGACATTACCTATAGAAACAAAGACATTATGACATTACCTATAGAAACAAAGACTATGACATTATCTATAGAAACAAAGACATTATGACATTACCTATAGAAACAAAGACTATGACATTTCCTATAGAAACAAAGACATTATGACATTACCTATAGAAAAAAAGACTGACATTACCTATAGAAACAAAGACATTATGACATTACCTATAGAAACAAAGACTTTATGACATTACCTATAGAAACAAAGACTTTATGACATTACCTATAGAAACAAAGACTTTATGACATTACCTATAGAAACAAAGACTTTATGACATTACCTATAGAAACAAAGACTATGACATTACCTATAGAAACAAAGACTTTATGACATTACCTATAGAAACAAAGACTATGACATTACCTATAGAAACAAAGACTTTATGACATTACCTATAGAAACAAAGACTGTATGACATTACCTATAGAAACAAAGACTTTATGACATTACCTATAGAAACAAAGACATTATGACATTACCTATAGAAACAAAGACTATGACATTTCCTATAGAAACAAAGACATTATGACATTACCTATAGAAAAAAAGACTGACATTACCTATAGAAACAAAGACATTATGACATTACCTATAGAAACAAAGACTTTATGACATTACCTATAGAAACAAAGACTTTATGACATTACCTATAGAAGCAAAGACACTATGACATTACCTATAGAAACAAAGACTTTATGACATTACCTATAGAAACAAAGACTATGACATTACCTATAGAAACAAAGACTTTATGACATTACCTATAGAAACAAAGACTGTATGACATTACCTATAGAAACAAAGACTTTATGACATTACCTATAGAAACAAAGACTATGACATTACCTATAGAAACAAAGACATTATGACATTACCTATAGAAACAAAGACTATGACATTACCTATAGAAACAAAGACTATGACATTACCTATAGAAACAAAGACTTTATGACATTACCTATAGAAACAAAGACTTTATGACATTACCTATAGAAACAAAGACTGTATGACATTACCTATAGAAACAAAGACTTTATGACATTACCTATAGAAACAAAGACATTATGACATTACCTATAGAAACAAAGACTGTCTGACATTACCTATAGAAACAAAGACTATGACATTACCTATAGAAACAAAGACTTTATGACATTACCTATAGAAACAAAGACTTTATGACATTACCTATAGAAACAAAGACATTATGACATTACCTATAGAAACAAAGACTGTATGACATTACCTATAGAAACAAAGACTTTATGACATTACCTATAGAAACAAAGACATTATGACATTACCTATAGAAACAAAGACTGTCTGACATTACCTATAGAAACAAAGACTATGACATTACCTATAGAAACAAAGACTTTATGACATTACCTATAGAAACAAAGACTTTATGACATTACCTATAGAAACAAAGACTATGACATTACCTATAGAAACAAAGACTTTATGACATTACCTATAGAAACAAAGACATTATGACATTACCTATAGAAACAAAGACTTTATGACATTACCTATAGAAACAAAGACTATGACATTACCTATAGAAACAAAGACTGTATGACATTACCTATAGAAACAAAGACTATGACATTACCTATAGAAACAAAGACTATGACATTACCTATAGAAACAAAGACTTTATGACATTACCTATTGAAACAAAGACTATGACATTACCTATAGAAACAAAGACATTATGACATTACCTATAGAAACAAAGACTTTATGACATTACCTATAGAAACAAAGACTTTATGACATTACCTATAGAAACAAAGACATTATGACATTACCTATAGAAACAAAGACTGTCTGACATTACCTATAGAAACAAAGACTTTATGACATTACCTATAGAAACAAAGACATTATGACATTACCTATAGAAACAAAGACTATGACATTACCTATAGAAACAAAGACTTTATGACATTACCTATAGAAACAAAGACTATGACATTACCTATAGAAACAAAGACTGTATGACATTACCTATAGAAACAAAGACTATGACATTACCTATAGAAACAAAGACTATGACATTACCTATAGAAACAAAGACTTTATGACATTACCTATAGAAACAAAGACTATGACATTACCTATAGAAACAAAGACATTATGACATTACCTATAGAAACAAAGACTTTATGACATTACCTATAGAAACAAAGACTATGACATTACCTATAGAAACAAAGACATTATGACATTACCTATAGAAACAAAGACTTTATGACATTACCTATAGAAACAAAGACTTTATGACATTACCTATAGAAACAAAGACATTATGACATTACCTATAGAAACAAAGACTGTATGACATTACCTATAGAAACAAAGACTTTATGACGTTACCTATAGAAATAATGACGTCTGTTTTGAAGGTCTCAACAGACATTATCACAGTTCATAGAACTCACTGCTATATCAGCAATAATTGTGTGTCTAGACGTTCATAGCTGAACTCTCTGCAATGCCAGCAATAATTGTGTGTCTAGACCTTCATAGCTGAACTCACTGCTATGCCAGCAATAATTGTGTGTCTAGACCTTCATAGCTGAACTCTCTGCTATGCCAGCAATAATTGTGTGTCTAAACCTTCATAGCTGAACTCACTGCTATGCCAGCAATAATTGTGTGTCTAGACCTTCATAGCCGAACTCACTGCTATGCCAGCAATAATTGTGTGTCTAGACCTTCATAGCTGAACTCTGCTATGCCAGCAATAATTGTGTTTCTAGACCTTCATAGCTGAACTCTCTGCTATGCCAGCAATAATTGTGTGTCTAGACCTTCATAGTTGAACTCTGCTATACCAGCAATAATTGTGTGTCTAAACCTTCATAGCTGAACTCACTGCTATGCCAGCAATAATTGTGTGTCTAGACCTTCATAGCTGAACTCACTGCTATGCCAGCAATAATTGTGTGTCTAGACCTTCATAGCTGAACTCATTGCTATGCCGGCAATAATTGTGTGTCTAGACCTTCATAGCTGAACTCACTGCTATGCCAGCAATAATTGTGTGTCTAGACCTTCTTAGCTGAACTCACTGCTATGCCAGCAATAATTGTGTGTCTAAGCCTTCATAGCTGAACTCACTGCTATGCCAGCAATAATTGTGTGTCTAGACCTTCATAGCTGAACTCACTGCTATGCCAGCAATAATTGTGTGTCTAGACCTTCATAGCTGAACTCACTGCTATGCCAGCAATAATTGTGTGTCTAGACCTTCATAGCTGAACTCTGCTATGCCAGCAATAATTGTGTTTCTAGACCTTCATAGCTGAACTCTCTGCTATGCCAGCAATAATTGTGTGTCTAGACCTTCATAGTTGAACTCTGCTATACCAGCAATAATTGTGTGTCTAAACCTTCATAGCTGAACTCACTGCTATGCCAGCAATAATTGTGTGTCTAGACCTTCATAGCTGAACTCACTGCTATGCCAGCAATAATTGTGTGTCTAGACCTTCATAGCTGAACTCATTGCTATGCCAGCAATAATTGTGTGTCTAGACCTTCATAGCTGAACTCACTGCTATGCCAGCAATAATTGTGTGTCTAGACCTTCTTAGCTGAACTCACTGCTATGCCAGCAATAATTGTGTGTCTAAACCTTCATAGCTGAACTCACTGCTATGCCAGCAATAATTGTGTGTCTAGACCTTCATAGCTGAACTCACTGCTATGCCAGCAATAATTGTGTGTCTAGACCTTCATAGCCGAACTCACTGCTATGCCAGCAATAATTGTGTGTCTAGACCTTCATAGCTGAACTCTGCTATGCCAGCAATAATTGTGTTTCTAGACCTTCATAGCTGAACTCTCTGCTATGCCAGCAATAATTGTGTGTCTAGACCTTCATAGTTGAACTCTGCTATACCAGCAATAATTGTGTGTCTAAACCTTCATAGCTGAACTCACTGCTATGCCAGCAATAATTGTGTGTCTAGACCTTCATAGCTGAACTCACTGCTATGCCAGCAATAATTGTGTGTCTAGACCTTCATAGCTGAACTCACTGCTATGCCAGCAATAATTGTGTGTCTAGACCTTCATAGCTGAACTCATTGCTATGCCAGCAATAATTGTGTGTTTAGACCTTCATAGCTGAACTCGCTGCTATGCCAGCAATAATTGTGTGTCTAGACCTTCTTAGCTGCCGTTATTCTATATACATAAACAGACATGATATTTACAGTTGACTGTCTGCAGTGTTGATATAAGCCCAGCAATAAGGTTTAGATGACAAAAGTTTTCATTATTCTATTTAGGTACCTCATTAGCCAGAACAAAGTCAATGAAGACACGACTGGCCCAATATTCCACAGCTATAGAGTCTATACAGGCCACCAATCTGGACGACGAAGAAGAGGAGGATGAAGACACACCGTAAGTAACGTGATATATACACTTTACTCTCATAAAATCTCAAGATCTACACTTTACTTTCACACCATCTCAAGATCTACACTTTACTTTCACACCATCTCAAGACCTACACTACTTTCACACCATCTCAAGATCTACACTTTACTTTCACACCATCTCAAAATCTACACTTTACTTTCACACCATCTCAAGATCTACACTTTACTTTCACACCATCTCAAGATCTACACTTTACTTTCACACCATCTCAAGATCCACACTTTACTTTCACACCATCTCAAGATCCACACTTTACTTTCACACCATCTCAAGATCCACACTTTACTTTCACACCATCTCAAGATCTACACTTTACTTTCACACCATCTCAAGATCCACACTTTACTTTCACACCATCTCAAGATCTACGCTTTACTTTCACAACAGGTAATACTACATCTCAAGATCTACACTTTACTTTCGCACCATCTCAAGATCTACACTTTACTTTCACACCATCTCAAGATCTACACTTTACTTTCACACCATCTCAAGATCTACACTTTACTTTCACACCAGGTGATACTACATCTCAAGATCCACACTTTGCTTTCCCACCATCTCAAGATCTACACTTTACTTTCACACCAGGTAATACTACATCTCAAGATCTACACTTTACTTTCACACCATCTCAATATCTACACTTTACTTTCACACCATCTCAATATCTACACTTTACTTTCACACCATCTCAAGATCTACACTTTACTTTCACACCAGGTGATACTACATCTTAATATCTACACTTTATTCTCAAACTAGGTGGTACTTTACATCTGAAGTTACTTTTCTTTACAATAACATGAGTTAGTATGCGGTGTAACAAATATATACCTCTTTACAATAACACCAGTTAGTATGCTGTGTAAGAAATCTATGCTTTAATTTCAGACCGGGTGGTATTCCAGCTAAGAATTCAAAGGGAGAAAGGTTATTGATTTTCCTGGGAATTATAGATATTTTACAAAGTTACAGACTGAAGAAAAAACTAGAACATACCATGAAAGCTATAGTGATAGATGGGGTAAGTCTCAAAGTTGTCAATGAAATGTGTATTGATAGATGGGGCAAGTCTCAAAGTTGTCAAAGAAATATGTAATGATAGATGAGATAAGTCTCAAAGTTGTCAATGAAATGTGTAGTGATAGATGGGGTAAGTCTCAAAGTTGTCAATGAAATATGTAGTGATAGATGAGATAAGTCTCAAAGTTGTCAATGAAATGTGTAGTGATAGATGGGGTAAGTCTCAAAGTTGTCAATGAAATATGTAGTGATAGATGGGGTAAGTCTCAAAGTTGTCAATGAAATATGTAGTGATAGATGAGATAAGTCTCAAAATTGTCAATGAAATATGTAGTGATAGATGAGATAAGTCTCAAAGTTGTCAATGAGATATGTAGTGATAGATGGGGTAAATCTCAAAGTTGTCAATGAAATATGTAGTGATAGAAGGGGTAAATCTTAAAGTTGTCAATGACATATGTAGTGATAGATGAGATAAGTCTCAAAATTGTTAATGAAATGTGTAGTGATAGATGAGATCAATCTCAAAGTTGTCAATGAAATGTGTAATGATAGATGGGGTAAGTCTCAAAGTTGTCAATGAAATATGTAGTGATAGATGGGGTAAGTCTCAAAGTTGTCAATGAAATATGTAGTGATAGATGAGATAAGTCTCAAAGTTGTCAATGAAATATGTAGTGATAGATGAGATAAGTCTCAAAGTTGTCAATGAAATATGTAGTGATAGATGGGGTAAGTCTCAAAGTTGTCAATGAAATATGTAGTGATAGATGAGATAAGTCTCAAAGTTGTTAATGAAATGTGTAGTGATAGATGAGATAAATCACAAAGTTTTCAATGAAATCTGTAGTGATAGATGGGGTAAGTCTCAAAGTTGTCAATGAAATATATAGTGATGTATGGGGCAAATCTCAAACTTGTTAATGAAATGTATAGTGTTAGATGGGGCAAGTCTCAAAGTTTTCAATGAAATGTATAGTGATAGATGGGGTAAGTCTCAAAGTTGTCAATGAAATGTGTAGTGATAGATGGGGTAAGTCTCAGAATTGGACAGAATTCAAAATTAACTATTTAGATTCAGATTCTTTTATTTCTAAAACAACATGCATGGCAAGAATAACAAAAATATCAAATAAAGAGTGCAAAACTGTGTACTGTATAGCACTGTGGTGTCAATACTTGGCGGTTTTATCAATATGATTTATTAGTGGATATTTATTTTTGCAGTTTTATGAAAAGAAAAAAAATACTGTTATAACCGTTATCACCTATACCAGTAATCAACTTCTCAGTACTGTAGATAAAAAAAATTCTTCATCCATGATGGTTACTTTCCAAATGTAATGAATTTTACTTACTTTCATATAAGTATTATTCAGCTATCGTTTTGTTGTCATTTGAGTTTTAAACTTGTTGACAAACTGGCTTAAACATGGGAGGCTTAGCGTAAAGTAACTGTGTTTTAAATTACTTTTATGTATTATTTAGAAAATTAATTGTCAACTGACTACAATAAGCTAAATATTTTAAAATGATGTAATAATTCATTTTATTAGTATTTAATTATGATTTAATTAACTGGAATTCCTAATTAATCTGCCTTTGGACTCTTATATCAGTACATAGACCTATTTTTAGCTTTTATTGTCCAGGACTTTATATTTTATTTTTCTAATTGTAGGACTATATCAATACATAGACCTAGCTTTTATTGTCAGAGATTCCAGGACTTTATATTTTATTTTTCTAATTGTAGGATTCTATATCAGTACATAGACCTAGCTTTTATTGTCAGAGATTCCAGGACTTTATATTTTATTTTTCTAATTGTAGGATTCTATATCAATACATAGATCTAGCTTTTATTGTCAGAGATTCCAGGACTTTATATTTTTTTTTTCTAATTGTAGGACTTTATATCAATACATAGACCTAGCTTTTATTGTCAGAGATTCCAGGACTTTATATTTTATTTTTCTAATTGTAGGATTCTATATCAGTACATAGACCTAGCTTTTATTGTCAGAGATTCCAGGATTTTATGTCAAAACGAGTCTTCAAGAAACTTCCTACACGTAAGTAGCAACATTGATACAAATATACAATGCTAAATTATTATAATAAAGACCTGGTTTAATACAAGAAAGAATTCAGAAGCTCTAAATTGAAGAAGGACAGACAATACAATGGCCAAACTAAATAGGACAAAAGGACGAATATTAATCTACAAAGTTTTTTTCCCTGATATAGTGTATATGTTAAAATGTTCTGCTGGTGTGTATTGAAGAAATAACTCCTGCATTTTTCTAAATATGCAATATTGGTACATTTCTGTAAGTGTGAAATACTGGCACATTTCTGTAAGTGAAATACTGGCACATTTCTGTAAATGTGAAATACTGGCACACTTCTGTAAGTGTGAAATACTGGCACATTTCTGTAAGTGTGAAATACTGGCACATTTTTGTAAGTGTGAAATACTCACACATTTCTGTAAGTGTGAAATACTGGCACATTTCTGTAAGTGTGAAATATTGAAACATTTATGTAAGTGTGAAATACTCACACATTTCTGTAAGTGTGAAATACTGGCACATTTCTGTAAGTGTGAAATATTGAAACATTTATGTAAGTGTGAAATACTGGCACATTTCTGTAAGTGTGAAATATTGAAACATTTCTGCAAGAGGTATTGACAAATTTCTGTAAGTGAAATACTGGCACATTTCTGTAAGTGTGATATATTGAAACATTTCTGTAAGTGTGAAATACTGGCACATTTCTGTAAGTGTGAAATATTGACAAATTTCTGCAAGTGGTATTGGCAAATTTCTGTAAGTGTGAAATATTGGCATATTTCTGTAAGTGTGAAATATTGGCATATTTCTGTAAGTGTGAAATATTGGCACATTTCTGTAAATGTCAAATATTGACACATTTCTGCAGGAGTGAAATATTGGCATATTTCTGTAAGTGTGAAATATTGGTACATTTTTGTAAATGTTAAATATTGACAAATTTCTCTAAGAGTGAAATATTGACAAATTTCTGTAAGTGCGAAATATTGGCACATTTCTGTAAATGTGAAGATAGACACATTTCTATAGGGGTGAAATATTGGCATATTTCTATTTCTGTAAGTGTGAAATATTGGAATATTTCTGTAAGTGTGAAATATTGGCACATTTCTGTAAGAGTGAAATATTGGTATATTTCTGTAAGTGTGAAATATTGGCATATTTCTGTAAGTGTCAAATATTGGCATATTTCTGTAAGTGTGAAATATTGGCACATTTCTGTAAATGTCAAATATTGACACATTTCTGCAGGAGTGAAATATTGGCATATTTCTGTAAGTGTGAAATATTGGCACATTTTTGTAAATGTTAAATATTGACATATTTCTGTAAGTGCGAAATATTGGCACATTTCTGTAAATGTGAAGATAGACACATTTCTATAGGGGTGAAATATTGGCATATTTCTATTCCGTAAGTGTGAAATATTGGAATATTTCTGTAAGTGTGAAATATTGGCACATTTCTGTAAGTGAAATATTAGCACATTTTTGTAAATGTGAAATATTGGCATATTTCTGTAAGTGTGAAATATTTTGACATTTATGTTTAGTGTGCAATATTGGCACATTTCTGTAAATGTGAAATATTGACAAATTTCTGTAAGTGTGAAATATTGGAACATTTCTGTAAATGTGAAATATTGGCATATTTCTCTAAGTGTGAAATATTGGGACATATCTGTTTAGTGTGAAATATTGTCAAATTTCAGTACGTGTGCTTCGCGGTTTATTAAGCGTAAACTGACCTAAACCAGGTTATATCGTATAACCTGTTCAACAATTTCAAACATTCCTTATAATTTAATTTTGGTATACTACTGTAACCATATTTAAAACGTGATTTGTTATGGTTTTGGGATTTTATATCTTTTTTTGTTGCTGTAGCATATACACTGACTGACAAAGCTACTTTGTTATCTTGTTGGATAGTCTGGCAAAAGACCATGTATCAATGATACGATTATCCCATGATATCTGGCAAAGGACCATGTATCAATGATACGATTACCCCATGATATCTGGCAAATGACCATGTATCAATGATACGATTACCCCATGATATCTGGCAAAGGACCATGTATCAATGATACGATTACCCCATGATATCTGGCAAATGACCATGTATCAATGATACGATTACCCCATGATATCTGGCAAAGGACCATGTATCAATGATACGATTACCCCATGATATCTGGCAAAAGACCATGTATCAATGATACAATTACCCCATGATATCTGGCAAAAGGCCATGTATCAATGATACGATTACCCCATGATATCTGGCAAAAGACCATGTATCAATCATACGATTACCCCATGATATCTGGCAAAAGGCCATGTATCAATGATACGATTACCCCATGATATCTGGCAAAAGACCATGTATCAATCATACGATTACCCCATGATATCTGGCAAAAGACCATGTATCAATGATACGATTACCCCATGATATCTGGCAAAAGACCATGTATCAATGATATGATTACCCCATGATATCTGGCAAAAGGCCATGTATCAATGATACGATTACCCCATGATATCTGGCAAAAGACCATGTATCAATCATACGATTACCCCATGATATCTGGCAAAGGACCATGTATCAATGATACGATTATCCCATGATATCTGGCAAAAGACCATGTATCAATCATACGATTACCCCATGATATCTGGCAAAGGACCATGTATCAATGATACGATTACCCCATGATATCTGGCAAAAGACCATGTATCAATCATACGATTACCCCATGATATCTGGCAAAGGACCATGTATCAATGATACGATTACCCCATGATATCTGGCAAATGACCATGTATCAATGATACGATTATCCCATGATATCTGGCAAAGGACCATGTATCAATGATACGATTACCCCATGATATCTGGCAAAAGACCATGTATCAATCATACGATTACCCCATGATATCTGGCAAAGGACCATGTATCAATGATACGATTACCCCATGATATCTGGCAAAGGACCATGTATCAATGATACGATTACCCCATGATATCTGGCAAAGGACCATGTATCAATGATACGATTACCCCATGATATCTGGCAAAGGACCATGTATCAATGATACGATTACCCCATGATATCTGGCAAAAGGCCATGTATCAATGATACGATTACCCCATGATATCTGGCAAAAGACCATGTATCAATCATACGATTACCCCATGATATCTGGCAAAAGACCATGTATCAATGATACGATTACCCCATGATATCTGGCGAAAGACCATGTATCAATGATACGATTACCCCATGATATCTGGCAAAAGACCATGTATCAATGATACGATTACCCCATGATATCTGGCAAAAGACCATGTATCATTGATACAATTACCCCATGATATCTGGCAAAAGACCATGTATCAATCATGCGATTACCCCACGATACAGTATCATCACATCACTTGTCATATATCATCTATTTACATTTTACCAATATGCCACACATCACATTGAAAATCTTCACCGTATACCAATGGGTAACACATCACAGTTAAATCTTTAAAAAACACAGAAATCGCCCTGAGAATATATAATAAGTTTACTGCATTTGTCTTCTTTTTTTTTTGCTTTTTTGCTCTCAGTGGATCCTCCAACCTTCAAGGGATCACAGAGGTTTAAAAAAATTGCCAGATTAGGTAATCTCCCTTGAATATTTTTATCTAGTTTGCCCGATTTTTGTAAGTTTGTATTTTTTTTTTTTTTTTTTTTTTTCATTTCAGCCCACATTTTTGTGACCTTGTTTTGCTATTGAAATTATTTGCTTGAAATTTTTTGTTATAGCAGATTATAAACCTTCAGTTCACATGATATGTGTTAAGCATGATATTATTTTTTTTTTGTATTGTATTCAAGGTTTTTATTTAATTGATGATTTGTAAAAATAGTTTGAAGATACCAAAGGGGTAATCAGAATCCGTATATTGAAGAACAGACAACAGAATGGCCAAAAGAAAAAGTACAAAGGACAAACAACGATCTACAAAACATTGACATAAAACTAAAGATCGAGTAACACAAACTCCACTTTCCCTTTGATATTGACATACGATAATGGACATGCGTGATATGACAATTATCTTTGATTTGTAATAATGTGATAATATCTTATCAATCGACTAGCGTGATATGACAAATTATCTTTGATTTGTAATAATGTGATAATATCTTATCAATCTACTAGCGTGATATGACAAATTATCTTTGATTTGTAATAATGTGATAATATCTTATCAATCGACTAGCGTGATATGACAAATTATCTTTGATTTGTAATAATGTGATAATATCTTATCAATCGACAAGTGTGATATGACAAATTATCTTTGATTTGTAATAATGTGATAATATCTTATCAATCGACAAGCGTGATATGACAAATTATCTTTGATTTGTAATAATGTGATTATATCTTATCAATCGACACGTGTGAGATGACAAATTATCTTTGATTTGTAATAATGTGATAATATCTTATCAATCGACAAGCGTGATATGACAAATTATCTTTGATTTGTAATAATGTGATAATATCTTATCAATCGACAAGCATGATATGACAAATTATCTTTGATTTGTAATAATGTGATAATATCTTATCAATCGACAAGTGTAATATGACAAATTATCTTTGATTTGTAATAATGTGATAATACCTTATCAATCGACAAGCATGATATGACAAATTATCTTTGATTTGTAATAATGTGATAATATCTCATCAATCGACAAGCGTGATATGACAAATTATTTTTGATTTGTAATTATGTGATAATATCTTATCAATCGACACGCGTGATATGACAAATTATCTTTGATTTGTAATAATGTGATAATATCTTATCAATCGACAAGCGTGATATGACAAATTATCTTTGAATTGTAATAATGTGATAATATCTTATCAATCGACAAGCGTGATATGACAAATTATCTTTGATTTGTAATAATGTGATAATATCTTATCAATCGACTAGCGTGATATGACAAATTATCTTTGATTTCTAATAATGTGATAATATCTTATCAATCAACAAGCGGGATATGACAAATTATCTTTGATTTGTAATAATGTGATAATATCTTATCAATCGACTAGCGTGATATGACAAATGATCTTTGATTTGTAATAATGTGATAATATCTTATCAATCGACAAGCATGATATGACAAATTATCTTTGATTTGTAATAATGTGATAATATCTTATCAATCGACAAGTGTGATATGACAAATTATCTTTGATTTGTAATTATGTGACAATATCTTATCAATCGACAAGCGTGATATGACAAATTATCTTTGATTTGTAATAATGTGATAATATCTTATCAATCGACAAGCGTGATATGACAAATTATCTTTGAATTGTAATAATGTGATAATATCTTATTAATCGACAAGTGAGATATGACAAATTATCTTTGATTTGTAATAATGTGATAATATCTTATCAATCGACTAGCGTGATATGACAAATTATCTTTGATTTCTAATAATGTGATAATATCTTATCAATCGACAAGTTTGATATGACAAATTATCTTTGATTTCTAATAATGTGATAATATCTTATCAAACAACAAGCGTGATATGACAAATTATCTTTGATTTCTAATAATGTGATAATATCTTATCAATCGACAAGTGTAATATGACAAATTATCTTTGATTTGTAATAATGTGATAATATCTTATCAATCAACAAGCTTGATATGACAAATTATCTTTGATTTGTGATAATGTGATAATATCTTATCAATCGACAGCGTGATATGACAAATTATCTTTGATTTGTAATTATGTGATAATATCTTATCAATCGACAAGCGTGATATGACAAATTATCTTTGATTTGTAATAATGTGATAATATCTTATCAATTGACAAGTGTGATATGACAAATTATCTTTGATTTGTAATAATGTGATAATATCTCATCAATCGACTAGCGTGATATGACAAATTATCTTTGATTTGTAATAATGTGATAATATCTTATCAATCGACTAGTGTGGTATGACAAATTATCTTTGATTTGTAATAATGTGATAATATCTTATCAATCGACTAGCATGATATGACAAATTATCTTTGATTTGTAATTATGTGCTAATATCTTATCAATCGACAAGCGTGATATGACAAATTATCTTTGATTTGTAATAATGTGATAATATCTTATCAATCGACAAGTGTAATATGATAAATTATCTTTGATTCGTAATTATGTGATAATATCTTGTCAATCGACAAGCTTGATATGACAAATTATGTTTGATTTCTAATAATGTGACATTGTATTGACGTTGCCTGGACAAATCTTTAATAAGCATATACTATCGTTGATATGTTTTGATTGAAATTGACTTCTAATCACATCTCAGTCTGCCCCTATGATGTAATTTTGCTCTGAGAAATTCATACAAAATGGTATATTTTGCCATCAAGAAAAGCAAGACATTGACTGTTCTTTTAAGAGATTGATCAAATGAAGGGACATACAGATCCCTCCAAGTGTATCAATGATCATACTCTCAGGTCGGACACAGAGTTTCGTCGGACTTGAAGAGATTGTCACTCTTAAAATCGTCCAACAAAATCCTCCCAGGTCGGAGTGAGAGTCTCCACTCTCAGATAGTTAAACTGTAAACAGGAAACGTCCCCAAATTCTGCTAACCAATAAATTTGTGCATAAAGAAACATTTATATCTTAGTAAAGCTGAAGTAAATGAGTGATATACAGTACAGAAAGTATAGATATGTTAACGGCTGTCACGGGCGATATATACAATAATATCAATGAATAAAATGTATTAACATGCAGTACCCATGTTTTAAGTGCACTAGAAGTGAATATTAATATGTCCCTATGTACTCGTGACAATCGATGCCAAGGCCCTTTCACTTGCTGCAGACAGTTGCCGGTTTACGATATCGGGTGCGTTTGCTCTTTTACGTGTTCGCCAAATGTAGGGCGAACGAACCCGGGTAAATAATTATAATTTATACATTTATTTCTTTAAAGGCAAATTTGAATTAAAATTAATTAGTAAAATTTAAGTTTTATTTTGTTCATGGCGAATGGGTCATAAATCCATAAATCCCAGGTTTTTTTTCTTGAAAATTGGCAATCTGCGGAGTCCTGATAATATAGGTGAAATAATATTTTATTAGTGTATTCTACAGGTTTTTTTTAGAGTTTACCTGTCAAAACATCACCCATCTCAGCATGTCGTTGCATCGTGCATTCATGCTATACAAATACACTATCACAGGTGTGGGAAAAAAAACGTTGCTCAAGACTCCTTTTACTAAGACTTATAAACATAGATAACTATTTTGCGTTTTCGATTTTCAAGCCGTCTTCCAATTTATTTGTACTTAAAAAATAAATATATATCTTTTTTCTTATATATGTGTATAAATATTTTAATAAAATAAATACATTTATGGTGAGAAATTATTAGACGTCATGATATCGTTATTTAGGTAAATACTTATTAGACAGATTTTTTTTAAAACCATTTTTGTCTTTTTAATTGATAACTGACCCAAGCTAAATAAATGAAATGTGATTTAATGTGTTAATTATATAAATCCTTGCCTTCTATAAATTTTAATTTCTTATCTAATTCTTATTCTTATTATGTAACAATATGGTCAGGTTGTTATTTTCATTGAATGGCATCTCAAAATAGATGGCTTCACAGTAGTAGGGGCTCTTCCTGTATATTGGTTACATCCTGTATGTTACAACTGACAGCTAATGCATTGACAAACAATTTTTATCAGCCATCATTATCATAAAATACATTTTTTTAATCTTTATTTTGATGATGGCACCCAATTCCCATAACCTAATCCAAATTAGTATAGTAGAGGAGTACCATATTTTTCGGACGATAAATCTAGATAAAAATGATGATTTTGTTTACAGTATACCTTTATTTTGCTGTAGGTTTATTTCTGAATAAGAAGACTCGTATCATCGATGTTCTTGGTGTTATTTTTTTTTAAATAAAGCAATAAAAGTATACTAACAAGGGGTGCAATTCTGGGGAAAAAATAGTCAACAGCGAAAATCAGTTCAATATTGTATTTTATAATCAAATATATACTATAAAAAATGTATCTTGTTGAAAAAAATCACAGGGTGGATCAATTTACAATATAAAATTATTATCACAAAATATCTAAATATAGCTGTAGCTTTTCCATCAAACACGAGCAAGCGCATGTGATTGTAATGGAAAATGGCGGTTGCAATACATCTCGCAGTAAACGTGTAGAACAAGCTTTTTATACTAAATATACTGGAAAATAATTTATATCGATTTCGTTACTTAATCAATATTTTATTGCAATAATTTATATGAGGCTATGAGTGTTTAAATGTCACTTTTCAACATATTGACCTTTGAGCTACTTTTCCTGGCGTGAATATGGTGCAAGATAGAAATACACTAGGGTATTTACGTACCCGGACATTCTACACACCGGAAAGAAAGTACGCTTACAAATACACATCGATCACAAAATGTTCGACATGTTCACCTCGAGAAATGTAAAAAAAAATCTTTAAATATCCACTCTCATGTCCAACCAAATACTCGGAATCACCCATGATGTCCGACCAAATACTCGAAGTTAGAGGGTGTTGACTCTCAAATTTGTCGGACATTTTGTGAGAGATATATCCGACCTGAGAGTATGAGCATTGATACACTTGGAGTGTACTGTATGGTACATAATGACTGTTTTAAAAGATTGATCAGATGAGACATATGGTACATAATGACTGTTTTAAAAGATTGATCAAAAGAAGGGACATATGGTACATAATGACTGTTTTAAAAGATTGATCAGATGAAGGGACATATGGTACATAATGACTGTTTTAAAAGATTGATCAGATGAAGGGACATATGGTACATAATGACTGTTTTAAAAGATTGATCAAAAGAAGGGACATATGGTACATAATGACTGTTTTAAAAGATTGATCAGATGAAGGGACATATGGTACATAATGACTGTTTTAAAAGATTGATCAAAAGAAGGGACATATGGTACATAATGACTGTTTTAAGAGATTGATCAGATGAAGGGACATATGGTACATAATGACTGTTTTAAGAGATTGATCAGATGAAGGGACATATGGTACATAATGACTGTTTTAAGAGATTGATCAAAAGAAGGGACATATGGTACATAATGACTGTTTTAAGAGATTGATCAAAAGAAGGGACATATGGTACATAATGACTGTTTTAAGAGATTGATCAGATGAAGGGACATATGGTACATAATGACTGTTTTAAAAGATTGATCAGATGAAGGGACATATGGTACATAATGACTGTTTTAAAAGATTGATCAAAAGAAGGGACATATGGTACATAATGACTGTTTTAAAAGATTAATCAGATGAAGGGACATATGGTACATAATGACTGTTTTAAAAGATTGATCAAAAGAAGGGACATATGGTACATAATGACTGTTTTAAGAGATTGATCAGATGAAGGGACATATGGTACATAATGACTGTTTTAAAAGATTGATCAAAAGAAGGGACATATGGTACATAATGACTGTTTTAAGAGATTGATCAGATGAAGGGACATATGGTACATAATGACTGTTTTAAAAGATTGATCAAAAGAAGGGACATATGGTACATAATGACTGTTTTAAGAGATTGATCAGATGAAGGGACATATGGTACATAATGACTGTTTTAAAAGATTGATCAAAAGAAGGGACATATGGTACATAATGACTGTTTTAAAAGATTGATCAGATGAAGGAACATATGGTACATAATGACTGTTTTAAGAGATTGATCAAAAGAAGGGACATATGGTACATAATGACTGTTTTAAAAGATTGATCAAAAGAAGGGACATATGGTACATAATGACTGTTTTAAAAGATTGATCAGATGAAGGGACATATGGTACATAATGACTGTTTTAAGAGATTGATCAGATGAAGGGACATATGGTACATAATGACTGTTTTAAAAGATTGATCAAAAGAAGGGACATATATGGTACATAATGACTGTTTTAAAAGATTGATCAGATGAAGAGACATATGGTACATAATGACTGTTTTAAAAGATTGATCAAAAGAAGGGACATATGGTACATAATGACTGTTTTAAGAGATTGATCAGATGAAGGGGCATATGGTACATAATGACTGTTTTAAGAGATTGATCAAAAGAAGGGACATATGGTACATAATGACTGTTTTAAGAGATTGATCAAAAGAAGGGACATATGGTACATAATGACTGTTTTAAGGGATTGATCAAAAGAAGGGACATATGGTACATAATGACTGTTTTAAGAAATTGATCAGATGAAGGGACATATGGTACATAATGACTGTTTTAAAAGATTGATCAAAAGAAGGGACATATGGTACATAATGACGGTTTTAAGAGATTGATCTGATGAAGGGACATATGGTACATAATGACTGTTTTAAGAGATTGATCAAAAGAAGGGACATATGGTACATAATGACTGTTTTAAGAGATTGATCAAAAAAGGGACATATGGTACATAATGACTGTTTTAAAAGATTGATCAGATGAAGGGACATATGGTACATAATGACTGTTTTAAAAGATTGATCAGATGAAGGGACATATGGTACATAATCACTGTTTTAAAAGAGTGATCAGATGAAGAGACATATGGTACATAATGACTGTTTTAAGAGATTGCAGTTTTTGAAAAAAAAATTATAACTGCAGGACAATAGGTCCTACACTATATCAGTTTCTGCTGGACCTAAACACAGAAATTTCTGAAAGCATGTAGTTTTTATTCCTTACCAATCTACATGTATATTGGGCATATACATAAGCATTATTAAGATGTAACATTTTATTTCATTCAATATAATTTTATATAACATTTAATTCATATAAATTCTCTTTCAATTTTAAGCTCCACCCCCAGAGCTAATTTTTAGCTCCATCACTTGGCGTCCGTCGTCCGTCCGTAAATATTTCAATCTTCTTCTAGAGAACCACTGAAGCAAATGGGACCAAACGTGGCAGGAATGTTCATTTGTATGGTCTAGCCAAGTGTTGTTACTTTCGGTACGATCGGTTATCCAACATGACTGCCAGGGTCCATAAAAGCCTCTGATTTGCTGAAATTTTTAATGATCTTCTTCTCCGATACTACATGGAGGATGGAATTGAAAATTGTCATGAATGAACATTGCAAGCTGCTAACCAAGTGTTGTTACTTTCTGGACCGATTGAAAATCCAAGATGGCCACCAGCGAGGGACATAATTTAACATAGCGACCCTATGGGAAATATGTAAAACAAACTTCTTCTCAAGAACCACTGGATGGATTGGATCCATATTTAGCTGAAATGTTCTTGACAAGGTTCTGATCAATTGTTGTTACTTTTTGTTCCGATCGGTTATCCAATATGGCTGCCAGGGGCCATAATAGCCTCTGATTGGCTGGAATTTCAAAGATCTTCTTCTCCGATACTACATGGAGGATGGAATTGAAAAACAAACTTCTTCTCAAGAACCACTGGATGGATTGGAACCATACTGGGCAGAAATGTTCCTTGCAAGGTCCTTATCAAGTGTTGTTGCTTTTTGTTTGGACCGCCCTCCTTTCAAGATGGCTGCTGTTACTAAAATTAGAAATTTCTTCAATTGTCCATTGCTGCTTTAGTATAAGTCAAAATGAGCTCAAATTTTAACTGCAGCTACATGCCAAGGAGTAGTTTAACATATATTCCGGGTTTTTCTGTGAAATTTTTCTTTCAGCCGATTTATACCGATTATGTAAATTAGGCATATTTTGATAAAAGAGTTAAAATGATCTTTGGGTGGCCCACTTTCAAAATTATGTGTAACACCCCCATTTTCTATCAACTTTCGATGTCAAATTGAAAACCAGGTGAGCGATTACAGGCTCCTGGGAGAGGCTCATGGGAGCCTCTAGTTTAGATTTCCGGTTTCCATTCGTTTACCATAGTTGTACATATTGTACATGTCATGGCATTTTCATCATGGTCATATTCGAACCAGGGACGACCTTTGCACCATTTTTCGTTGAAAATCCATTTAGACATTTTCTCCTGTTCATATTTAAATCTTTTTTCTGCATTTGTTGCACTGTCACTTATGACTTGTGCCTGCCTTTTTAATCCAGGACGAGCACCCTTTATAAATTTTATGGGCCACGACATTTCTTTGTAGCTGGTAGGACATAAGATATTAAGATACAAATCGTCATCGGTACCTTCGTTCCGCGAAAAATACAGTAGTAGAGAAAAGAAACATTTTAAATCCTTGTCGGTAAATTAAAAAAATCAAAATTCAAAACGGGTAAAAGGTGGTGAAGTCAATAAACAATCTGTTACAAAAATAGAATCGCTTTTTTTAGAAATCGACGTCATCACCTTTAAGCAATTTCCATTGGTCAGAACTAGTTTTAAGTTCTATATTTGATAACTGTCGGCAATCACGAGATTGTATGCGATATTCTTTAAAGGGATTCCCCTAATCCCACCAATCAACGATAATGTTACAGAACGACTGCGGATAACTTTTTTTACTCGATTTGCTATTTATGAAACATGGAAAAATACGACCATTATATTTAGAACCAAGGTTGCATAAGCAATCTGTTCAACAAGAAATCAATAACCACGGGAAATAAAAAGGGGGGGATTTTAAAATTTTTTTGATTTCTTTCATCAAACTTCATGAAACATCGTAGGAACAAACAGAAATTGATGAAACTTAATAGGAACAACATCCACATCTAGTGGAATGAGATAAGCCAAAAAAATCGGAATCAGTTGGACAAACTTTGCCGCAGTTGCCATGGAAACAAAAAAGGGGGGATTTAAAAACATTTTGGATTCCTTTCATCAAACTTCATGAAACTTTGTAGAAATATCCACCATAGTGTGTGGCAGCTTTTGGGGGTTGAAAAAAATCAAAATGGCAGCCATTGCCATGGTAACCAAGGTGAAAAAAATGTTAAATGCATTCCAAACTTCACAAATTTTTGCAGTAATGTTTCCTGTCGCATCCACATCTAATGGAACGAGATAAGCCAAAAAAAATCGGAATCGATAGGACAAACTTTGCCGCAGTTGCCATGGAAATAAAAAAAAGGGGGGATTTAAATTTTTTTTTTATTTCTTTCATCAAACTTCATGAAACATCATAGGAATATTCACCGAAGTGTGTGGAAACTTTTGGTGTGTTGATAAAATTCAAAATGGCGGACGTTGCCATGGTAACCAAGGTGCAAAAATTGTTAAATTTATTCTAAGCTTCAAGAAACTTTACAGTAATGTTTCTTGTCACATGCAGATTTGCAAACAGAGAATGTTTCCTGTTTATGTGTAGATTTGCAATATTATTAACTTTCAAGTTTGCTACCATTACCATGGAAACCGAGGTACCAAAATAATGGGGTAGGGTGACATCCGCTATTGCTTTGCAATGGCAATTCTAGTTATTATTATTCTTCTCGTTTCTTTCTTTGCGACATGAACGTGTCCACGGCAGATCTCAAGAACTACTGGACAGAATTTCATGAAACTTGGTGGAGTTATAGATATAAGTTACTAGTTGGTCCTAAAGTTTTCAGCTTTGTGGTAAAGGGGGTTAAAGTCATATTTTGAGGGGTTCTAAGGGGGTGGGGTTTACTATAGAATCCTATGGGAAAGTTGAAATTTCGTACATTAATGTTGATAACTTCTAAATGGATAATGATAGCAAGTATGCGTCTTCAAAATTTTCAAAATGGCCACCAAAACACACACAAAAAACTGGCGACGTTTGGGAGACTTTCGGTAACAGCATCCTGTTACTGTCATATCTTGTTTGATTTGATTCTGATTTTTGATGTTTTAGCGCCACTTTCTAACAATATTTCAGCTATATCATGGCGACCAGTTTTATTGGTGGAGGAAGCCGGAGAGAACCAACGACCATGGGCAAGCAACTGGTAAACTTTATCACTTGTGGCTATGAGTCGAGTGCACCCTTTTTTGTAAATTACAAAGCCAGGCGCGAACCCACACCATATTGGTGATAGGCTTGTATGAATTGTTAGATCCAATGACATAACTCATTGAGCCACCCGTGCCCCTGTTAGTAATTTGAGATTTACACTTTTAACACAACAGTCAAATATAAACATTTACACTTCTCCAGGAGAGGTTGTATGGTGTATTTGCTCCAGGTGACTGAGGTATTTTGTACTAACTATTTTTATTTAACAGTTGACATTTACTTCATATGTAGTCATTTTATTTTACAGCTATTAAACATTCACCATCAAAAAGAAAACCAGGTTATACAAGAAAACATGGGAATTCTGAAGGTGAAGGTGAAAGTTCAAAATACAGGTCATCTAGTTACTCAGAAGAAGGTCACCCTCCTGTCACAGGTAGGATCTTAATAATAAAAATAATAAAATCTGAACGTCTATAGTCTATAGTCAGTGTACTGTAGCAGTTTTAGCTATCTATATTTATCTATGCGGTTTTTTGCAAATTGACCATCTTTATGGGCTATTGATGGACCATGAAAAATTGTGCTATTTTATTGCAAAAAGGGGTCTAAATGTGGCCCACATTCTGAATTTTCACACATTTGGAAGGCATATTTAACACTTGTAATAGTGAAGCAAAACAAATGTCCAGAATACTGTTAGTCCAGCATGTTACTGTGCAGTGCTTTCAAGATATTTTAAAGTAGGAGGAGAAATATATAAAGTAGATGGCTACTGCTGATGTTGAGTTGAAAATTGTTCAGCCTCTTGACGAAAAATGGTGGAAAATCCTGCATTCTAGATATTTTCAGATTCCATTTTTAGCTCACCTTGCCAAAGGCAATGTGAGCTTTTACCATCACTTGTCGTCCGTTAACTTTTAACTTTGAATCTTCTCCTCTGAAACCCCTCAGCCAATTGAACTGAAACTTGGTAGGAGCATCTATAGAAGGGCCTTTATAAAGATTGCTCATTTTGTCCCGATCCATTTACAAACATGGCCACCACAGGCAATTCTTGTTTCTCATTGGCCGATTTTTTAAAATCTCCTCTGAAACTGCTTGGCCAAATGAACCGAAACTTGGTAGGAAGCATCTATGGAAGGTCCTCTATAAAGATTGCTCATTTCGTCCCGATCCATTAACAAACATGGCCACCACAGGCCATTCTTGTTTCTGATTGATTGATTTCTAAAAAAAACTTCTCCTCTGAAACCGCTTAGCCAAATAAACCGAAACTTGGTAGGTATCATCTATGGGCGGTCCTCTATAAAGATTGCCCAATTTGTCCTGATCCATTAGCAAACCTGGCCGCCACAGGCAATTCTTGTTTCTGATTGGCTGATTTTTTAAATTCTTCTCTGAAACTGTGTGGCCAAATGATCCGAAACATGGCGGGAAGCATCTATGGCGGGTCCTCTATGAAGATTGCTAATTTAGTCCCGATTCATAAACAAACATGGCCGCCACAGACAGTTCTTGTTTCTGATCGGTCAATTTCTGAAAATCTTCTCCTCTGAAACCGCTTTGCCAAATGAACCGAAACTTGATAGGAAGCATCTATGGAAGATCCTCTATAGGGATTGCTCATTTCGTTTTGATCCATAGACAAACATGGCCACCATAGGCAATGCTTGTTTCTGATTGATCGATTTCTAAAAATCTTCTTCTCTGAAACTGCTTAGCCAAATGAACCAAAACTTTGTAGGAAACATATATGGAAGGTACTCTATAAAGATTGCTAATTTTGTCATGATCCGTTAACAAAAATGGCTGCCATACAGAGTTCGCGAATACCTCAAATATTTCTGTCAGACATAGGACTGACAGAATGCAAATTTCTGCCAGTCCCACAAAAAAGTTGGTGGTCCTACAATTTGTGAAACTTTTTACATTAGGCCATATTCATTATTTGGGTGAAACTGGAACATCAACAGCAACCAGCAAACCTGAAAATAAACAGTTAAAGACATCTTTTATTTGTATAATATTTTATTCTTCTGCAGCATTCTATCTTTTTGTGTCCTCTCCGTTTAAATCTGGAACATGTGGCCGTTTCCCTGGCCTTGGACCAGTCGAGAAACGAATCAGCCACGTTGCCATTATTGAACATGGCAGCGAAAGATCGGAAACCAGTTCAATTATGATCTAGCCAATTACAACTATTTCCCAACGCACCACAGCAGACTTTTTCGCGAGACGAACAGTCGGACAATCGGACCGGCTCAAGACGCTAAAATATCGGACCTTATGAAATTTTGAGTCGGGACCGACGATATTCGCGAACTCTGGCCATAGGCAATTCTTGTTTCTGGTTGGTCGATTTCTAAAAATCTTCTCTGAAACTGCTTGCCAAATGAACCAAAATTTGGTGGGAAGCACCTATGGAAGGTTCTGTATTAAGTTTCCTCAAAGCAGAATGAAAGGTGAGCGACACAGGCTCAGCCCACTGAGCCTCTAGTTTTTTTAATGTTTTAGGTACCACAGGTAGACGACCAGATTTAGTCCCTGATATAACGAACATTTTTTTTAATGTTCTAGGTACCACAGGAAGACGACCAGATTTAGTCCCTGATATAATGAACTTTTTTTTTAATGTTCTAGGTGCCACAGGAAGACGACCAGATTTAGTCCCGGAAAATTCTACTCCACCTCCAACTTTCTCAGAAGCTCTGTCCAGTCGTACATCTCCACGAGTCCATCATTTACCAGAAACAAACCTGTATACTAGAAGTATATCGTCAGATTATGAGAACAAAAGGTAAGAGGTCATCTCCATGGTTATTCATCAGAGACAACTCTACACTAGAACCTGTCTAATCTGACACACCAAGGGACTGAGGAAATTAGTTGGATTGTACAAGGTGTAGAACTACTTAGTTTTTTCACTTTTGGTCAACGAGAATATGCACAACTCAAGAGAAGTAACTGTAAGATTAATGTTGGAGGGTTTAATTAATTTTACAGCTATGTATCGACATCACAAACATGGATAGTTTAATTAATTTTACAGCTATGTATCGACATCACGAACATGGATAGTTTAATTAATTTTACAGCCATGTATCGACATCACGAACATGGATAGTTTAATTAATTTTACAGCTATGTATCGACATCACGAACATGGATAGTTTAATTAATTTTACAGCTATGTATCGACATCACGGACTTGAATAGTTTAATTAATTTTACAGCCATGTATCGACATCACGAACATGGATAGTTTAATTAATTTTACAGCCATGTATCGACATCACGAACATGGATAGTTTAATTAATTTTACAGCCATGTATCGACATCACGAACATGGATAGTTTAATTAATTTTACAGCCATGTATCGACATCACGAACATGGATAGTTTAATTAATTTTACAGCTATGTATCGACATCACGAACATGGATAGTTTAATTAATTTTACAGCTATGTATCGACATCACGAACATGGATAGTTTAATTAATTTTACAGCTATGTATCGACATCACGAACATGGATAGTTTAATTAATTTTACAGCTATGTATCGACATCACGAACATGGATAGTTTAATTAATTTTACAGCTATGTATCGACATCACGAACATGGATAGTTTAATTAATTTTACAGCTATGTATCGACATCACGAACATGGATAGTTTAATTAATTTTACAGCTATGTATCGACATCACGAACATGGATAGTTTAATTAATTTTACAGCCATGTATCGACATCACGGACATGGATAGTTTAATTAATTTTACAGCCATGTATCGACATCACGGACATGGATAGTTTAATTAATTTTACAGCCATGTATCGACATCACGGACATGGATAGTTTAATTAATTTTACAGCCATGTATCGACATCACGGACATGGATTGTTTAATTAATTTTACAGCCATGTATCGACATCACGAACATGGATAGTTTAATTAATTTTACAGCCATGTATCGACATCACGAACATGGATAGTTTAATTAATTTTACAGCTATGTATTGACATCACGAACATGGATAGTTTAATTAATTTTACAGCTATGTATCGACATCACGAACATGGATAGTTTAATTAATTTTACAGCTATGTATTGACATCACGAACATGGATAGTTTAATTAATTTTACAGCCATGTATCGACATCACGGACATGGATAGTTTAATTAATTTTACAGCTATGTTTCGACATCACGAACATGGATAGTTTAATTAATTTTACAGCTATGTTTCGACATCACGAACATAGAATATTTTATGAATTACTATCAGATTATAATAACATGAGAAAAATCTCCTAAGAAAACACAATGTCAGTTAGAAATAATTGAATACAAATTGTTGTTTTATGCAACTTAAAATATTTGACCTTTAAGTACTGATTTAAATTGAATTTGATCTGTTTTTAGTTTATAAACAGCACACTTACATCTGTAATGGATATCATCTGTCATCAGCTGTAACAATCAGTTCTGTGGCTATTAGATTTTTGTCCCTGGACACTTTGTCTAAAGGGGACTATAGTAATGGGTATCGTCTGTTCATCCTCACATTTCAATCATTTCCTCAGGAATCACTGAAGGCAATGGAACTAAACTTGTCAAACATTTTACATTGACATTATTTGACATTACTAGAAATAGTGGTTTAAGGCTATGTATTCTTTTTTACCAATTTTGTCATTTTTCTAGAGTTATTGGACTTTTTCCATGAAAAAGTATGTTATAAACATGTCACACGTGATGTTATAAACTTGTCACACGTTAACCTTCATTTTGCTTTGAACAATATTGTTCAAGAATAGTTTGAAGATACTAAAGGGAGGTAATCAAAATCCATATATCGAAGAAGAACAGACAACACATATTGAACAATATGGTGTTCTGAGGCACTCTATTCTTTTTGAGTGTTTTCATAACTTAAGAATTTCTACTAGGCCTGTTTTATTTTCTGATTGACTGATATAACTTCTACTCAGAAGCAACTGTTAATATATTTACAGAGTAGACTATTCCAGTAGTGGTAAGTTTACAGTGACATATCAAGATGCCAGTCAGGTTCCTGCATCACCTCCACTTAGTCTGTCAGAGTCAACACCAACACACACAGACTTTACAGAGGGTACGCCCAGTTATACACCATCAACACCCAGTTGTTACAGTGAAATAGGTACACTTAGGTTTAAAAGCTGATGTTTATCATAGCTTCTAAAGCTATTAAAAGATTTTACAGAGGGTACACCCAGTTGTTACAGTGAAATAAGTACACTTAGGTTTAAAAGCTGATGTTTATCATAGCTTCTAAAGCTATTAAAAGATTTTACAGAGGGTACACCCAGTTGTTACCGTGAAATAGGTACACTTAGGTTTAAAAGCTGATGTTTATCATAGCTTCTAAAGCTATTAAAAGCTATAGAATTGTAGCTTCCATGGGTTACTTGGCAACATGTACACAGTGTAATTTGTTTTTAAAGGTTTCATACCAGCAGTTCATATGCACATTTTAGATAGTTGTCAAAGCTTTACCTTGTGCTGCATAATATAAACTAGTTTTGTTTTTAGTTTAAATATTCAATTATTAATTCTGAATAATGCCTTACAAGACAACACCGCCGTGTCCGTATTGTCGTCAGGCCCAGAACAAAGTTTTAATACTCAAGCATCTCAATCTTTTCTAGCATATAATCTTGAACTTTATACTTGTAGAACAAAGTTTTGATACTCAAACATCTCAATCTTTTCTAACATTTAATCTTGAACTTTATACTTATAGAACAAAGTTTTGATACTCAAACATCTCAATCTTTTCTAACATTTAATCTTGAACTTTATACTTAT
Organism: Bathymodiolus septemdierum; assembly: GCA_963383655.1. NCBI lineage: Eukaryota > Metazoa > Mollusca > Bivalvia > Mytilida > Modiolidae > Bathymodiolus > Bathymodiolus septemdierum. The sequence continues at coordinate 23,112,429 of OY726527.1, read as the reverse complement.
AGAACAAAGTTTTGATGCTTTAGCATCACAATCCCTCTTTCTAACATTTAATCTTGAACTTTATACTTGTAGAACAAAGTTTTGATACTCAAGCATCTCAATCTTTTCTAACATTTAATCTTGAACTTTATACTTATAGGACAAAGTTTTGATACTCGAACATCTCAATCTTTTCTAACATTTAATCTTGAATTTTATACTTATAGAACAAAGTTTTGATGCTTTAGCATCACAATCCCTCTTTCTAACAAGTAATCTTGAACTTTATAATTTATAGAACAAAGTTTCCAAGCAGAGTTAGATTCTGAAGCTCCATCATCCCGATCTTTATCTCCATTTAAATCTGTGACTAATACAATAGTTAGTAGTACAGAAACATCATATGCTTCAGCACTAGAAACACAGGAACCAGAAAACCAGGAAACAGGTCATGAACTGGTATCTAAGCAGGAAATTATAACAAACAACCAATCTGAAACAAGAAATAAACAAGAGGTAACAGATGAGGAAGAGGAAGAAGAAACGGTAGGTAGTCTTGTAAGGTAAACTTATAGTTTACCAGATTTAGTGTTTGGTTTTGTTTGTTCTATACACGGTGGCTGTAAAGTTTTTAGACAGCTTCATTAAGTAGATTGTGTGTGTTGGCTTAACTAATGCTTTAATTTTATAAAGGTTCCTGAAAGGGCAATACATATGAGGTTACTGAAGGGGCAATGCATATGAAGTTCATGAAGGGGCAATACATATGAGTTCCCTGAAAGGGCAATACATACAAGGTTCCTGAAGGGGCAATACATATGAGGTTCCTGAAGGGGCAATACATACGAGGTTCCTGAAGGAGCAATAGATATGAAGTTCATGAAGGGGCAATACATATGAGGTTCCTGAAGAGGCAATAGATATGAAGTTTATGAAGGGGCAATGCATATGAGGTTATTGAAGGGACAATAGATATGAGGTCCTTGAAGTACTGAAGGGGCAATAGATATGAGTTCCTTGAAGGGGAAATACATATGAGTTCCTTGAAGGGGAAATACATAAGAGGCTACTGAAGGGGCAATACATATGAAGTTCACTGAAGGGGTAATGCATATGAGGTTACTGAAGGAACAATACATATGAGGTTACTGAAGGGGCAATACATATGAGTTCCCTGAAGGGCAATACATATGAGAATCCTGAAGGGACAATACATATGAGGTTCCTAAAGGGGTAATACATATGAGGTTACTGAAGGGGCAATACATATGAGGTTCCTGAAGGGGCAATGCATATGAAGTTCATGAAGGGGCAATGAATAAGAGGTTCCTGAAGGGACAATACATATGAGATTCCTGAAGGGGCAATACATATGAGGTTCCTGAAGGGACAATACATATGAGATTCCTGAAGGGGCAATACATATGAGGTTCCTGAAGGGGCAATACATATGAGATTCCTGAAGGGGCAATACATATGGCACAATAGCTATGAGGTCCCTGATAACAAATTAACTATTAGGTTCAATATTTAGAAGATAGTTATTTCCATTTTATCTTCATTTATCAGGATTTAAAGAGAGAGATATATGAGGTAAAACAGCATGTATTAGTCCATTCTTCTATCATGATAATAATTGTCAGTTATATAAGGGGGGGAATACGCATGCTGGGCTTCTCTCTTACCAGTATCTGTCGTGTTTCATTTCTGTTTTATCACACTCAATTATACACAGAAACAAATGTTTGGTTGTAATACCTCTGTAAAATGATCTAATACCAGAGTCTTGAAGTTTTTAGATTGATCAGTCCATGGTGTCTGCTATCATTATCATAAGTTACTATGGAATGAGCTGATACATTGTTTATAGAACGTAACAGAATTTTTGTCCTGGCACTTCAGAACTCATTCTTTTCTCAAACATTGGGGGATTTTGGTATCTGCTTGTATTTGTTCATGTTCTTCTAAAGCCACTCAAAAAAGATTTCTCTTTTCAAATATAACCCATCATTCTATATGGGTTACTATGGGTAGAAGAGTGAAAACATCTAAGGGAACGACCATTTAACTTGAGGGGGGGGTTATGGTTTTTTTCTAAAAAATTATTCTGATTCCCAATGTTGCTGAAAAAAATATTCTGATTTTGGTAGAGGGAAAAAAAAATAATCTGATTCAATTTTTTTGTAAAATAACCTAATGTTAAATTCTGGGGAAAAAATTCGCACTTTGCGCGACAAAAAAAAATAAATATTCCAACTATTGTGTCGTCCGAAAAAAAAATTCGGAATGAAACAAAAAACCATAACCCCCCTTCAAGTTAAATGGTCGGTCCCTAATTCAATCTGATTAAAATCACATCTCTCACTTGTTCCCCCTATTGATATGTCATGTCGTGGGAGATCTGAGGAAGTCTTTTTTGCAACTATATAGAAGATGTTTTTTATTAAACAAGAGCCTGGTCATTTGTTTTCACGAAATCTGAGTAAAACCATCAACATTTGTAGTCCTGTTAAATACTTTTCATCATTATGTGTCTGTCTGTATAATAATCTGTTTGTTTCTCTCTTGTCATCATTATGTGTCTGTCTTTATAATAATCTGTTTGTTTCTCTCTCTCTATGACTTCTTACTGTATTGCACATATTGTCAGTTTTATTTATTTATTTATACAACCTGTAGTGTATATATCATCTGAAATTAAACTTTTTTTTTGTGTAATAGAAGTCTGTAAGAGTTATGACACTTTTATGAAGACATTTCAATATGTTGTACTGAATTCTCTGGTAGTTGGACTTCAAACCTAAAATCCCTAATACTAGCACCCCTTACTTATAATTCTCATGTATTTAAGCTGTCTTAAATAGCATTTTTTTTTAAACAATTTTTCTTTCTTTCCATATAAAGAAATGCATATTTACAAAAATGATTTTTGCTGTTTGTATAAGCCACGTATTTTTTCCTGTTGCAATGTTCATTGGAGCTTATAAATGACTTTTTATTGTATTTCAGGAGTGTGCGATTATTATTTGACATGATATTTGTCAGTCTTATGACCTTGGTCTCATTTTTGACTTCTTTGAAACCATCCAAAACAATTTATGATTCGTAGTAATTCAACCTACCCAATAAAATTTACCCAACAAAGGCATTGTATCAGGAGTTTTCTCCATCACAGTAATCTTTTACTTTAGATTACATTTTTATCTATACTTGTGACCTGACTTGATATCACATCAAGTTTCTGTGATTTAAGGATGACCTAACTATAGATATCACATCAAGTTTCTGTGATTATTTTTACTTTTTAGGAAACAAACAATGTGGCTTAATCATCTAACACATAGAGCATTCACCAGATATGTTATTAATCTGTCATATTTCACCCGACCTTGACCTCATTTCACATGTCCAGATGTAAAAATATGATTTATAGTCAAAGATTCTTCATCATCGGCATATTGTTGAGCTCTGCAAGTTAAATTGTTACTATATTTAACATTGGGATTTTCCTAGTTTCAGTTTCAGAATGCTGGTCTTTTAACACATATATATTTGATTGTATTTATATTGTAGCAGCTAATTAAAAGGTTGCTATTTATAAATAATACAGGGATGTCCTAGTTTTAGTTGTAGTATGCTCACTGTCTTAACATATTAAGAGATTATATCTTATTTAATTTATTAATTAAAAGGGTTAAAGTTGAAATTTTCCTAGTTTTGTTTTTAGCATGCAGCTAATTTGTACATTATACTGATTTATATAATGTGACATTAAACAGATATACGTAGTTTCATTTTCAGCATGCTGCTTAGTTAAAAAAGTTGTAGTGATTATATATCATTTTATGTTACAGCAGTAAACAGGTAATTGGCTTCAATGGTTGTGGGTCTGATATATACAGTTAGCTGTGGACTGGTGCATTTATCTAATATTGGGAGATATTTAGGGGTGACTCCAAATTCAAAAATAACAAATAACAGACTATATACCCAACCAGAACAAATTTACATACAATAAAATTACGTGGTGAAAATCTGGCACAGGGATTGACCTATGAGTGGATGTTTTTGTTACACTGCAAAAGGGAAGGTATTGGGTAAAATAAAATATGGTATTGCAATAGGCAATGAACAAACACTAAAACACGTTCCTGCTTGAGGGCAAGTTGTGGTTAGACCTTACAGTAGACAAGACTAGGTTGTATTCCAGCGCTCCCTTTAGTAGCAGACTTGGAGTAAGATGTATCAGTTACACCTTGCAGTAGAGAAGACTAGGCTGTATCATATGGTGCTGTGCTTCTGAGATGGGTATCAGGACATGTCAATGGTGCTGTGCTTCTGAGATGGGTATCAAGACATGTCAATGGTTCTGTGCTTCTGAGATGGGTATCAAGACATGTCAATGGTTCTGTGCTTCTGAGATGGGTATCAGGACATGTCAATGGTGCTGTGCTTCTGAGATGGGTATCAGGACATGTCAGTGGTGCTGTGCTTCTGAGATGGGTATCAAGACATGTCAATGGTTCTGTGCTTCTGAGATGGGTATCAGGACATGTCAGTGGTGCTGTGCTTCTGAGATGGGTATCAGGACATGTCAGTGGTGCTGTGCTTCTGAGATGGGTATCAGGACATGTCAGTGGTGCTGTGCTTCTGAGATTGATATCAAGACATGTCAATGGTTCTGTGCTTCTGAGATGGGTATCAGGACATGTCAGTGGTGCTGTGCTTCTGAGATGGGTATCAGGACATGTCAGTGGTGCTGTGCTTCTGAGATGGGTATCAAGACATGTCAATGGTTCTGTGCTTCTGAGATGGGTATCAGGACATGTCAGTGGTGCTGTGCTTCTGAGATGGGTATCAAGACATGTCAATGGTTCTGTGCTTCTGAGATGGGTATCAGGACATGTCAGTGGTGCTGTGCTTCTGAGATTGATATCAAGACATGTCAATGGTTCTGTGCTTCTGAGATGGGTATCAGGACATGTCAGTGGTGCTGTGCTTCTGAGATGGGTATCAGGACATGTCAGTGGTGCTGTGCTTCTGAGATGGGTATCAGGACATGTCAGTGGTGCTGTGCTTCTGAGATGGGTATCAAGACATGTCAATGGTTCTGTGCTTCTGAGATGGGTATCAGGACATGTCAGTGGTGCTATGCTTAGGAGATGGGTATCAGGACATGTCAGTGGTGCTGTGCTTCTGAGATGGGTATCAGGACATGTCAGTGGTGCTGTGCTTCTGAGATGGGTATCAGGACATGTCGGTGGTTCTGTGCTTCTGAGATGGGTATCAGGACATGTCAGTGGTGCTGTGCTTCTGAGATGGGTATCAGGACATGTCAGTGGTGCTGTGCTTCTGAGATGGGTATCAGGACATGTCAGTGGTGCTGTGCTTCTGAGATTGATATCAAGACATGTCAATGGTTCTGTGCTTCTGAGATGGGTATCAGGACATGTCAGTGGTGCTATGCTTAGGAGATGGGTATCAGGACATGTCAGTGGTGCTATGCTTAGGAGATGGGTATCAGGACATGTCAGTGGTGCTATGCTTCTGAGATGGGTATCAGGACATGTCAGTGGTGCTGTGCTTCTGAGATTGATATCAAGACATGTCAATGGTTCTGTGCTTCTGAGATGGGTATCAGGACATGTCAGTGGTGCTGTGCTTCTGAGATGGGTATCAGGATATGTCAGTGGTGCTGTGCTTCTGAGATTGATATCAAGACATGTCAATGGTTCTGTGCTTCTGAGATGGGTATCAGGACATGTCAGTGGTGCTGTGCTTCTGAGATGGGTATCAGGACATGTCAGTGGTGCTATGCTTCTGAGATGGGTATCAGGACATGTCAATGGTGCTGTGCTTCTGAGATGGGTATCAGGACATGTCAGTGGTGCTATGCTTCTGAGATGGGTATCAGGACATGTCAGTGGTGCTATGCTTCTGAGATGGGTATCAGGACATGTCAGTGGTGCTGTGCTTCTGAGATGGGTATCAGGATATGTCGGTGGTGCTGTGCTTCTGAGATGGGTATCAGGACATGTCAGTGGTGCTATGCTTCTGAGATGGGTATCAGGACATGTCAGTGGTGCTGTGCTTCTGAGATGGGTATCAGGACATGTCAGTGGTGCTATGTTTATGAGATGGGTATCAGGACATGTCAGTGGTGCTGTGCTTCTGAGATGGGTATCAGGACATGTCAGTGGTGCTATGCTTCTGAGATGGGTATCAGGACATGTCAGTGGTGCTGTGCTTATGAGATGGGTATCAGGACATGTCAGTGGTGCTGTGTTTATGAGATGGGTATCAGGACATGTCAGTGGTGCTATGCTTAGGAGATGGGTATCAGGACATGTCAGTGGTGCTGTGCTTCTGAGATGGGTATCAGGACATGTCAGTGGTGCTGTGCTTATGAGATGGGTATCAGGACATGTCAGTGGTGCTGTGTTTCTGAGATGGGTATCAGGACATGTCAGTGGTGCTATGCTTAGGAGATGGGTATCAGGACATGTCAGTGGTGCTGTGTTTATGAGATGGGTATCAGGACATGTCAGTGGTGCTATGCTTAGGAGATGGGTATCAGGACATGTCAGTGGTGCTGTGCTTCTGAGATGGGTATCAGGACATGTCAGTGGTGCTATGCTTAGGAGATGGGTATCAGGACATGTCAGTGGTGCTGTGCTTCTGAGATGGGTATCAGGACATGTCAGTGGTGCTGTGCTTATGAGATGGGTATCAGGACATGTCAGTGGTGCTGTGCTTCTGAGATGGGTATCAGGACATGTCAGTGGTGCTGTGCTTCTGAGATGGATATCAGGACATGTCAGTGGTGCTGTGCTTCTGAGATGGGTATCAGGACATGTCAGTGGTGCTGTGCTTATGAGATGGATATCAGGACATGTCAGTGGTGCTGTGCTTCTGAGATGGGTATCAGGACATGTCAGTGGTGCTGTGCTTCTGAGATGGGTATCAGGACATGTCAGTGGTGCTGTGCTTCTGAGATGGGTATCAGGACATGTCAGTGGTGCTGTGCTTATGAGATGGGTATCAGGACATGTCAGTGGTGCTATGCTTCTGAGATGGGTATCAGGACATGTCAGTGGTGCTATGCTTCTGAGATGGGTATCAGGACATGTCAGTGGTGCTGTGCTTCTGAGATGGGTATCAGGACATGTCAGTGGTGCTATGCTTAGGAGATGGGTATCAGGACATGTCAGTGGTGCTGTGCTTCTGAGATGGATATCAGGACATGTCAGTGGTGCTGTGCTTCTGAGATGGGTATCAGGACATGTCAGTGGTGCTGTGCTTATGAGATGGATATCAGGACATGTCAGTGGTGCTGTGCTTCTGAGATGGGTATCAGGACATGTCAGTGGTGCTGTGCTTCTGAGATGGATATCAGGACATGTCAGTGGTGCTGTGCTTCTGAGATGGGTATCAGGACATGTCAGTGGTGCTGTGCTTCTGAGATGGGTATCAGGACATGTCAGTGGTGCTGTGCTTCTGAGATGGGTATCAGGACATGTCAGTGGTGCTATGCTTAGGAGATGGGTATCAGGACATGTCAGTGGTGCTATGCTTATGATTAGAAGTTAATCTTAACCATGTTACCACACAGCCTGGTTAAAACATTTTACACAATGTTAAAATATGACCAGCCTTAAATTGACTACTATAAAAAGTTATATAGCTCTCTTAATATATGTATAAATTACTACTAATGCATCAGATCTTACAGTTAACTGTTACCATGACAACCTAGTTATGGATTTATATTATCATCTAGATGTAATCCATCAGACTGTTATATTGTGTCAAAACAAGCTTAAGATGTTGGATTTGTTGTTTAATATGCATTATTTAGTTGTCAACAATATCTTAAGGTTAAGAAATGGAGGGAGAACACCTTCTCTGTGTTATAGAATGTATCTTGAAGTTTTATGTTTAAGTTTGGATGTTTCATTAGTGGAAACAATTTAACCAATATTAAAGAGATCAATTAATACACAGATTCAACATCCTATGTTGTTATACCTAGTCACTAGTGTTAATATTAATGTAGTTACTGGCTAATATTGATATCTTCCATGGTTATTATCAACCAATCAGAGTTGTTGTTATTATCAACCAATCAGACTTGTTGTTATAGTCAACCAATCAGAGTTGTTATGATCAACCAATCAGATTTGTAGTCATTAAAATCTGAGGACATATTTTACCAAAAATTTACTACTTACTATTTTATGACAACGATCTACCCCAAAAATAACTACCTACTTCCAACAATACTGATATACAGAAGCTAAATAAATATTTACTCATTACTCTGTTAACAGAAGCTAAATAAAAACTCATTACTCTGTTAACAGAAGCTAAATAAATATTTACACATTGCTCTGTTAACAGAAGCTAAATAAATATTTACTCTTTATTCTGTTAACAGAAGCTAAATAAATATTTGCTCATTATTCTGTTAACAGAAGCTAAATAAATATTTACTCATTATTCTATTAACAGAAGCTAAATAAATATTTACTCATTATTCTGTTAACAGAAGCTAAATAAATAAATATTTAATCATTATTCTGTTAACAGAAGCTAAATAAATATTTACTCATTATTCTGTTAACAGAAGCTAAATAAATATTTACTCATTATTCTGTTAACAGAAGCTAAATAAATATTTACTCATTACTCTGTTAACAGAAGCTAAATAAATATTTACATATTGCTCTGTTAACAGAACTTAAATAAATATTTACATATTGCTCTGTTAGCAGAACCTAAATAAATATTTACACATTACTCCATTATTCGTTCGTTGACCTCCGATCTTTTTGTATTGTTATTTTTCTGTGTTTTTTTTGTTTTTTTGTTATTTGTTACTGACTCTCGTGTCTGTACAAGCATTGTCCTGATAGTATGTCGTCCCCTTTTGAGATGACATTTGACCTTTGTGCATCGTTGTTTTTCTTTGTTGTTGTTGTCATTTGTCTCATGTCTGTACAAGTATTGTCCTGTTAATGTGTCATGCCATGCCCTTTTGATGTTTTGGGATGACATTTGACCTTTGTGTATTATTGTCAGTGGTATTGTTTTAATGAAAATGTAACTGTTAGAATTGTCAACATGCTGTTAATTACCCATAATCCTAGGTTCTTGATAGGATAGTCTTATTACATTCAGCTGTTGAATGGCAGTCCTATGGATCATGGGAAGGTATTATACCAATAACAATAGAAGTAATACTGGTTGACGATCCTTTACTAATAGATGGTAGTTTATTATACCAATGACAATAGAAGTAATACTGGTTGACGATCCTTTACTAATAGATGGTAGTTTATTATACCAATGACAAAAGAAGTAATACCGGTTGACGATCCTTTACTAATAGATGGTAGTTTATTATACCAATGACAATAGAAGTAATACTGGTTGACGATCCTTTACTAATAGATGGTAGTTTATTATACCAATGACAATAGAAGTAATACTGGTTGACAATCCTTTACTAATAGATGGTAGTTTATTATACCAATGACAATAGAAGTAATACTGGTTTACGATCCTTTATTAATAGATGGTAGTTTATTATACCAATGACAATAGAAGTAATACTGGTTGACGATCCTTTACTAATAGATGGTAATTTATTATACCAATGACAATAGAAGTAATACTGGTTGACGATCCTTTACTAATAGATGGTAATTTATTATACCAATGACAATAGAAGTAATACTGGTTGACAATCCTTTACTAATAAATGGTAGTTTATTATACCAATGACAATAGAAGTAATACTGGTTGACGATCCTTTACTAATAGATGGTAATTTATTATACCAATGACAAAAGAAGTAATACTGGTTGACGATCCTTTACTAATAGATGGTATTTATTATACCAATGACAATAGAAGTAATACTGGTTGACAATCCTTTACTAATAAATGGTAGTTTATTATACCAATGACAATAGAAGTAATACTGGTTGACAATCCTTTACTAATAAATGGTAGTTTATTATACCAATGACAAAAGAAGTAATACTGATTGGCGATCCTTTACTAATAGATGGTAGTTTATTATACCAATGACAAAAGAAGTAATACTGGTTGACGATCCTTTACTAATAAATGGTAGTTTATTATACCAATGACAATAGAAGTAATACTGGTTGACGATCCTTTACTAATAAATGGTAGTTTATTATACCAGTGACAATAGAAGTAATACTGGTTGACGATCCTTTACTAATAGATGGTAGTTTATTATACCAATGACAAAAGAAGTAATACTGGTTGACGATCCTTTACTAATAGATGGTAGTTTATTATACCAATGACAATAATACTGGTTGACGATCCTTTACTAATAGATGGTAGTTTATTATACCAATGACAATAATACTGGTTGATGATCCTTTACTAATACAATTTTTATAGCATGGTTTTTATTTTTATATAATTTTAGAGGTAGATACACAAATTTATTAAAGTTCAATCATTTTTTTTTCTTCAAATTGACAAATTAAAGGTTTGAACATTTTAAGCATATCATTTGGTAGTCACATATTGTACAAGTGTAAATCTGCCAATAATTAGGTCACTATAATTAATAACTGTTGAACTAACTAATATTATATATGTGTCACTGGGATAGTAGAAGTTAACTTACTAACATACACCTTAGTTAGCATGCTTGATTACAACAGACATAAATGTCTATAAAGTTCTACAAACCAAATCAGTGTTGGACAAGATGGAGGATTTTATTTGATTACAATTTAAAGATTTAAATATATAGTATTTTATATTGGGTTAGTGCTATGGTCTAGAACAGTAATAATTTGAAATGAAATTTTTGGTGTTTAATGCGGTGGAGGAAGCCGGAGTACCCGGAGAGAACAACCGACCCTGGGCAAGCAACTGGTATACATGCGGCCGCGAGTCTAGTGCACCCTTTTTTAGCTCACCTGTTCCAAAGGGCCATGTGAGCTTTTGTCATCACTTTGCGTCCGTCGTCGTCGTCCACGTCTGTAAACCTTTCATATTTTCATCTTCTTCTCTGCAACCACTGAACAGATTTGGACCAAACTTGGCAGAAATGTTCATTGGGAGGTCCTCTACCATATTTGTTATTTTGGTGCAGATCGGAAATCCAACATGGCTGCCAGGGCCAATAATGTGTTCTGATTGGTTGAAACTTTGAAAATCTTCTTGTCAGAAACTACTCAGCCGATGGAATTGTAACATTATAGAAATGATGAGTGGTCCTCTACCAAGTTTGTTATTTTTGTGCCAATCGCATATCCAAGATGGCCACCATGACTTGACTTAGTTTAAAATTGGACCCTATGGGAATTTCACATTTTCATCTTTTTTTCTGAAACCACACAACAGATTTGAACGAAACTTGGCAGAAATGTCCATTGGATGGTCATATACAAGATACTTGATTTTGGTGCTGATCGAAAATTCAACATAGCTGCCAGGGCCCATAATGTGTTGATTGGTCGAAATTATAAAACCGTCTTGTCAGAAAGTGCTCAGTCAATTGAAATATAAAATATTGTAGGAATGATCATTGGGTGGTCCTGTACTAAACGTATGAATCATTTGCTGATTGGAAATTCAAGATGGCCACCATGACTCGACTTAGTTTTAGCATAGGACCCTATGGAAAAAATGTTTAAAAGTCTACTCCTCTGAAACCAGTAAGTCAATTTAAAGCAAACATGGCATGAATGATCCTTAGGTGGTCAACTTTCAAAATTATGTCCTGTGACCCCGACCTCCATCCAAGATGGCTGCCACCAGCGGACATAGTTTTAACATAGGACCCAATGGGAAAAATGTTTAAAAAAAAATTTCCACTGAAACCAGTAAGCCAATTTAGAGCAAACATGGCATGAATGGTCCTTAAATGGTCAACTTTCAAATTTATATCCAGTGACCCAGACCCCCATCCAAGATGGCCACCATCAGCAGACATAGTTTTAACATAGGACCCTATTGGAAATATGTTTAAAAATCTTCTCCTCTGAAACCAGTAAGCCAATTTAAAGCAAACATGGCATCGATGGTCCTTAGGTGATACAACTTCCAAAAATGTGTTCAGTGACCCCGATCTCAGTCCAAGATGGCCACCGTTAGCGGACAAAGATTTAACATAGGACCCTATGGGAAAATTGTTTAAGTCTTCTCCTCTGGAACCAGTCAGCCAATTTAAAGCAAACATGGCATGGATGGTCCTTGGGTAGAATACTTTCAAAATTGTGTCCGGTGACCATGACCTCCATCCAAGATGGCTGCCATGAACAGACATAGTTTTAACATAGAATCCTATGGGATTTGAATAGTAACTTCGATGTATTCGGCATGCAGACATTCTTAAGAGGGCTTGTTTATGTGAGGTGAGTGATACAGGCTCACCTGAGCCTCTAGTTGTAATTTTCAAAGCTGGACGCGAACCTACGCCGTATTGGTGATAGGCTTGTATGAACTGTTAGATCCAACGACCTAACTCATTGAGCCACCCGGGCCCCTTAGAACAGTGATATTGGTAGAGATATGATTATATTAAAAGTTAACAGGTCTGTCTAGAACAGTAATATTGGTAGAGATATGATTATATTAAAAGTTAACAGGTCTGTCTAGAACAGTAATATTGGTAGAGATATAATTATATTAAAAGTTAACAGGTCTGTCTAGAACAGTGATATTGGTAGAGATATAATTATATTAAAAGTTAACAGGTCTGTCTAGAACAGTAATATTGGTAGAGATATTATATTAAAAGTTAACAGATCTGTCTAGAACAGTAATATTGGTAGAGATATGATATTAAAAGTTAACAGGTCTGTCTAGAACAGTAATATTGTAATAGATGAATTTGTATAGATATACATTGTATACTTTTATTCAAGTTGTATGATTTTCTTAAACATAATTCTTATGTAATCGATGATGTAACAGCTTTTCTGATTGGATGGCATCAAATATTTGCAGGTATCAATTATAAACAATATTCTTTTGTAATCTATGATGTAACAGCTTTTCTGATTGGATGGCATCAAATATTTGCAGGCATCAATTATAGGATTGATGCTGTCAAGCAGTTTGTGCATGTGGAAACAATATATCTGGTTGATTAGAATATAATTTAATGCTAATTTATCAGAAATGGAAATAGCTGTTATGTATTTGAAGATTTGACAGCGTAAATTGTGATTTGATTGTCACAAATTACAGTTTACTGGTTAGGTTAAGGTGTCGAACAGTAAACTCATTTTGTAACCATCAAATGAACAATTGATGCTATCACATCTTCAAAGACAGTGCGGTCATCTCCTAGTCTATTAATAAGGAGTTAGGTAATTGAATACCATGACTTACTTATTGTATCCCTAGTGTTAGATCTCTAGGTATAACTATACTGCTTCAGCTGCTTACAATTTTGTAATAGTTGTGATCTTATTGGTATGTGAAGTATACTGTACAAATGGTTATAATCGTGGGTTTTAAAAGTTTCCGTTTGTTTTTAGCAAATCATTTGAATGGGTTAATGTTTGTAAAATGTAATTGTTTCCAGTTCAAGACATCCACGTAGATTGAACACTTTTCACATGGGGATTATTTTAGTGAAACACAAATTTATCAAAAATTTCTACCACACAAACATTTCCACTTAATACAGTAATGGAATATGTCAAGTTGAAGGTTTGTTAAACATTTCCACTTAATACAGTAATGGAATATGTCAAGTTGAAGGTTTGTTTACCACACAAACATTTCCACTTGTACAGTAATGGAATATGTCAAGTTGAAGGTTTGTTTACCACACAAACATTTCCACTTGTACAGTAATGGAATATGTCAAGTTGAAGGTTTGTTTACCACACAAACATTTCCACTTGTACAGTAATGGAATATTTCAAGTTGAGGGTTTGTTTACCACACGAACATTTCCACTTGTACAATAATGGAATATGTCAAGTTGAAGGTTTGTTTACCACACAAACATTTCCACTTGTACAGTAATGGAATATGTCAAGTTGAAGGTTTGTTTACAAGGTTAAATCTGTTCCTTTTTATTTTCTCTTCAAACTTTAGCTGTCACCCATTGTAAACACAATTTGACTGTCTACACACATATTCAACTCCCTTCTAATATTTCATGGACCCATTAAACATATGTAGACTGTCAAATTTGTGTTTGAAACATGATCACATGTGAAAGTCTGAAGTGACGTTTAAAGGAAAATTTGACAGTGTAAACCTTTATCTACAACAATCACTTATTATCAGGAAAATGTCATCAGAAAATAGTAAATTATTTTGTTAATGGTGTTAAAGCTGAAAATAAAACAAATGAAAATTACCTTTCTTAAGTTGTCCTGTTAATGAACAAATATAGATATGATTTGTTTTTATTTTGCAGACACATTTGTAGCAGCCAGCAGCACTTCCAATTTAAATAGAATCTGTGATGGAAATATTCCCATGATGCAATACTGTAGATCATCCAATCATCAGACACCATTATCCTCATCATGAATATCAAAGAGAGAACATTTCTTATGATAACATTATTGATTATTTATTTGTCAATTTTCCCACATTTTAGGAGAAAACTATAATATTCTCCTTGTGAACTCACTTTATCAAAATGTTCTTCTTGTCAACTTATCAATCTTCACCTTACGGGGTTCATTGATATATTTCATATTATTATATGATACTATAGGTCTGATGGGTAAAATGTTTTATATGTTAATGTTGGCCATTAATCATTGTAATAGGTCAAAGAGATAATGCAAAATGTACACTATTAATTTAATGTTATCAAATAATTTACACCATTAATTTAATGTTAACAAACAGTTTACACCATTAATTTAATGTTAACAAACAGTTTACACCATTAATTTAATGTTAGAAAACAGTTTACACCATTAATTTAATGTTATCAAACAGTTTACACCATTAATTTAATGTTAGAAAACAGTTTACACCATTAATTTAATGTTAGAAAACAGTTTACACCATTAATTTAATGTTAACAAACAGTTTACACCATTAATTTAATGTTATCAAACAGTTTACACCATTAATTTAATGTTTGAAAACAGTTTACACCATTAATTTAATGTTATCAAACAGTTTACACCATTAATTTAATATTATCAAACAGTTTACACCATTAATTTAATGTTAGAAAACGGTTTACACCATTAATTTAATGTTATCAAACAGTTTACACCATTAATTTAATGTTATCAAACAGTTTACACCATTAATTTAATGTTATCAAACAGTTTACACCATTAATTTAATGTTAGAAAACGGTTTACACCATTAATTTAATGTTAAAAAACAGTTTACGCCATTAATTTAATGTTAGAAAACAGTTTACACCATTAATTTAATGTTATCAAACAGTTTACACCATTAATTTAATGTTAACAAACAGTTTACACCATTAATTTAATGTTAGAAAACAGTTTACACCATTAATTTAATGTTAGAAAATAGTTTACATCATTAGTTTAATGTTATTTTATAGGTTTTAGTTTGTAAGCTATTTCATTTTTATGACTGAATCAACAATGTGTCTAAGTGGCAAATTTAAATAGACATTATTTGAAGTACAGCCAAATCTGTATTAAGAGGTCACATTTGAGACACAGAAAAGGTGGTCTTTCAAGACAGATGACCTTTTAAAAGAGGTTCAATTCATATGACAGTACAAGAAAAAAGTGACCTTTTAAAAGACGACATGGGCAGGTTTAAGTGTAGTTGTTTTTGAATCATAAGTTATTGTTTTATCATGTTTTTGTTTTAGTTTGTAGTACATAAATTTCACAGGTTTAATACATTCCTGATGGACATTTTTTATTTGTTTTATTTGGAAGTTAAGAAAACAATGAAAATGTAACAATTCAAGGTTTGTGTTTAATGCCACTTTCAACAAAATTTCAGATTTATCGTAGCTGTCAAGTTTTATTGGTGGAGGAAACCGGAGTACCCAGAGAAAACCCCCAACCTGTCGCAAGTCACTGACAAACTTTATCACATAATGTTGTATGAAAATGCAATTTTTTGAGAATTTTTACATTACAAATTTAGGAGATCGAAATAATGTGAACAATTTGTAGAATTACATTGATATTTTAGTGGATTACATCACTAGAATTACATTGATATTTTAGTGGATTACATCACTAGAATTACATTGATATTTTAGTGGATTACATCACTAGAATTACATTGATATTTTAGTGGATTACATCACTAGAATTACATTGATATTTTAGTGGATTACATCACTAGAATTACATTGTTATTTTAGTGGATTACATTACTAGAATTACATTGATATTTTAGTGGATTACATCACTAGAATTACATTGATATTTTAGTGGATTGCATCACTAGAATTACATTGATATTTTAGTGGATTACATCACTAGAATTACATTGATATTTTAGTGGATTACATCACTAGAATTACATTGATATTTTAGTGGATTACATCACTAGAATTACATTGATATTTTAGTGGATTACATCATTAGAATTACATTGATATTTTAGTGGATTACATCACTAGAATTACATTGATATGTTAGTGGATTGCATCACTAGAATTACATTGATATTTTAGTGGATTACATCACTAGAATTACATTGATATTTTAGTGGATTACATCACTAGAATTACATTGATATTTTAATGGATTACATTACTAGAATTACATTGATATTTCCACCAATAGCTTGGTTTTTATCTCCACTTGTAGTATGTAGTTATCATGGTCTCTATCATATATACCTACTACAGACACACCTGTATATAAAGGACATCGTAGGGAATGTGAAAATGTGTCCTTTATATACAGGTTCAAATTATATACACTATTCATTGATTTAAGACAATGAAACTGTCCTCTATAGTGATTTTATTATATACAGGTAAGGTTGACCCTAATCTAGAATACAGGTAGGGTTGACCCTAATCTAGAATACAGGTAGGGTTGACCCTAATCTAGAATACAGGTAGGGTTGACCCTAATCTAGAATACAGGTAGGGTTGACCCTAATCTAGAATACATGATTTTATTATATACAGGTAGGGTTGACCCTAATCTAGAATACATGATGCAAATGTTGTGACTTTCTCTTACAAACCTGTAAGTTGTGTTCTATATGTGATCTACAACATTTTCGACCTTCATCGACGTTATCTGTCAGACGTGGAAATGCTTTGGAATAACGTGACAAGAATGACTTGTGGTATACTACCATTTCGACTTCAAGGTCCGACAAACTTGTAAATGTTTCGATATATGTGACAAGAATTATTTGTCGTCTCCTACTTTTTTTCGGAATGATGTGTGGTCTCCTACCTTTTTCGATGGCATCTTACAAACTTGTAAATCCTCTGGTATGGTTTCACAAGCATTAATATACTATAAATAGAGACAGGTTTTTTTATTGTATGTTCAGAACATGATATTTATACATTTATAGAGCACAAATCTCCTTGGAGATTTTTAGCAACTTTGCATATATAATTGTTTATTTCTGATTATATATTATTTAGTAAAGTCTGGGAATGTGACCTCAAACTTGATACAACGTAAGTGTTTGTCAATGAATTGTGTCAGGTTGGTGCTTGTAACCTTCATGAATAACAATGAACGCCATGATATAACCTCATTATTTATCATAATTATGATTGATAAACTATGGAGCGATCTGCCATGTCTATTTTGTATGTCAACCTTTAACCTTTGTCTCATCATATTATGATCATGTGATTAAGTGTGTTAAATATACATGTATTTAAGACTATTCGTCTGTTTATTCTATCATGTGACTGTATTCATTATATCATGTGACTATTCATTCTATCATGTGACTATTCATTGTATTATGTGACAACCATGTGATATAATACAATGTAGAAATTCTTTTGTACATTACATCATTGTAAAATTAAACTATTTTCTTATAATGACTTGTTTATTTAAGGAAAGCATAAAAATAAAAAATACCACACCATGAGTTCCAAAACCAATAAGAAAAATCAGAGAAACAGAGGTAAAAGTAAAACTGCAAACACACATACATGACCGCTCACTTTCCTGGCGAAGTTGAACTAGTTTTATGGGTCCAAAACCCCCCCTCTTTGTTTATTAATATGGTCATTCAAGTGTTTTCCACATGATTTTGTTGATCGCATCTATTCCATTGAGCTTGAAATAAAGGATTACCTTGACCTACACCTCGAAATTGACAGCGAGGACTGGTTATGAATGAAACTATACAACAAGAGAGACAATTTCAATTTTCCCATTGTGAACTATCCATATGTAGCAAAATTCAAAACAGAACCTAATTAGGGAGTATATATTCATACCTGACAAGTCTCGCCCTTTCATTGTGAGAGTCGCGCTTCAAGGCATTAAATCACACTCGCGCTAACCCCATTATTCTCACGCTAACACAAAAATCGACGAATTGTAAAACTTCAGTAAAGATAATAAAACTGCCTTAACAGAACTGGTTCCCTCAATACGGAAATTCAGATCTGTTAACGATTTGTTTTTATTGTATTTCGGTCACAACTGGTTACCTTTACACATAACGGTATCAAAGAACCAGTTTAGAAGTAACGTGTTAACTGGAGTGTGAACCTTCAACTGAGGGTGAAGCAGACGGTCCTGCAAAAAGCTGCATACAATACAAAATTTGATTCCAAATGGTGTAGTAAATATCCAGTGAAGGCACTTTTTATGTGTGGTTTGTTCTCGGGGATGAAGCTGATATATAGTGACATATATTGACTAAAACACATAAAGACAAAGCTTTGTCACCGTGACAATAACCTACTCTTAACTTTGTTCCACAAAACGATCCATTGCCAATTTCCGGGGCAGAAGTTCTCATGACCAATTTTATTTTTGAAAACAATTTATCCACACATTGGATTAGCTTGGAAAGGCAGTTTCTCGTACGTTGGAAATGTATACGTACTAACCCTTGAAAAGTTTTTTTTGTCAGGCTCAGAAAAGCAACCGAGGTTTAAACAACTAACAAAACAGTTTGAAAATCCCATAATAGAAGCATGCTTACTTGGGAAGACATATCCTATTATTAAAGCATTAATATGAAACACAAATTTAGTCAATTTACTGCTGCCGAATTAAAAATCACCATACTGTCTCCCAGACTCAGACACCACAAACCCTTTGACAGCTCTATATCTCTCAGTCGAAGTCACAACTTAAAAAGTTTTATGGTTGCCACTATCACTTGGTTAACCTTTTAACCCTAACTGTGTCGCATGACCATGGATATATTCCATCACAAATGACCATGGATATTTTCCGTTTTATCATAATCACAATCCGCTCCTTTCCTCATTCATAACATATCACTGAGATTGTAGCTAGAATAACACAGTGCTTCTAGTAGGGCAGGAACTGCTTACCCTTCCGGAGCACCTGAGTTCACTCTTGATGTTTAGTGAGGTTTGTGTAACTCAATCTTTACTTTTCTGTGTAGTGTTCTGTAGATCATTGTTTGTTTTTAAGTGAGGTTTCTGTTACTCAATCTTTACTTTTCTGTGTAGTGTTCTGTAGATCATTGTTTTAGTGAGGTTTGTGTAACTCAATCTTTACTTTTCTGTGTAGTGTTCTGTAGATCATCGTTTGTTTTTAGTGAGGTTTGTGTAACTCGATCTTTACTTTTCTGTGTAGTGTTCTGTAAATCATTGTTTGTTTTTAAGTGAGGTTTCTGTTACTCAATCTTTACTTTTCTGTGTAGTGTTCTGTAGATCATTGTTTTAGTGAGGTTTGTGTAACTCAATCTTTACTTTTCTGTGTAGTGTTCTGTAAATCATTGTATGTTTTTAGTGAGGTTTGTGTAACTCAATCTTTACTTTTCTGTGTAGTGTTCTGTAGATCATTGTTTGTTTTTAGTGAGGTTTGTGTAACTCAATCTTTACTTTTCTGTGTAGTGTTCTGTAGATCATTGTTTGTTTTTAGTGAGGTTTGTGTAACTCAATCTTTACTTTTCTGTGTAGTGTTCTGTAAATCATTGTTTGTTTTTAGTGAGGTTTGTGTTACTCAATCTTTACATTTCTGTGTGGTGTTCTGTAGATTACTCTTCATCCTTTATTTTATGGCTTCTAATTACCCCTTTGGTGTCTTCAAACTTTTCTTAACCTGTAGATCACATTTTAACATTCAAGAAGTTTTACAAGAAGTTTTACCAGTATTGTAAAAGACCAATAACAATAATTCTACAAACTGATAATATACAGTTGTAACACTTTTATTAATAAAATCTGTAATTATAAAAATCAGAAAAAAAAACAAGATTTAAAAGATAACAATACAATCAATATGATCACAATGGTTGTTTTTATACTGGTAATTTTCTGACTAATACCTCACCATACATTTCATTGGATAAAAATATTCTAATGCAATTATTATACAACATGTATTCATTAGCATTTGACGAGTTGCTGGCGTCAATTGGGGATTTACAGTCACAAATATCCATTGTACCGGTTCCGCTACACATTGCAAACCAAAATTGCATATGCAACCGTACAATTCCAAGATGCCGCCATCAACTCCTTAAATTCAATACAGTTATTCATGAAATGACAATAATACATTAATAGACAGAACAACATTCCATTCCTGTGATGACTATCTCCCCCCCCCCCCCCCTCTCCCCCCCTCTCCCCCCTCCCCCACCTCCCCTCTCTATTTTCCACTCTTATGGGTTACGGTTATGATGCTTAATGCCATTTTCAACAATATTTCAGTTATATCATTGCGGTCACTTTTATTGTTGAGGAATACGATACGATAACGACCATGACGGCCCGTCCAACCACCATATGATCACGACTACGTCGGTCACTCCCACTGTCATACGATCACCACGACTGCTCCTCACACTTTTATGATATGTACAAATCCATGTTGTAATTAGAAACTTTATCACATAATGTTGTATTGAGTACACCTTGCCATGAGCAGGATTTGAACTCACAACTTTAGTACTGATTTCATAGGTAGTTGTAAATCCAACTACCATACGATCACGATGGCCCCTATCCTTGCTCGAGTAGCTTTTGCGTCAGCAGTTGAGCTCTGTCCAGAAAATCACTGTACTGAGCACAAGCTCAAGAATAACGTATGAGTTGTGAAATGTAAACTCCATACACTGATGACTTGGGTGTTGTAATTACTGTAGACAACAAGATGATATAGAAATGATTGGTGACTTGGATGTTGTAAAACTAATTTCTGGAATCATGGGTTGGTTGAATATTGTTACTCCACATTAAACAGTATATTATTTATATCTAATAGAAAAATACAGTTCTAATTTGAGCATTCTGTCCATTTTCTGAAACATGAGATCCAAATGTTTTAAAATGTTTATTGGCATCATGTTCTAATTGTAGTTTCTCTTGACTAACTTTTACAATATCAGAAAACAAAAATCTTAATATTAAAACAAGTTTGTTTAGTTTTTAGTTACTAGGATTATGGATGTTTGTACCACAAACTTAAACAGTGTGTCTGTTATATCATTGTCATTAGTTGTACCACAAACTTAAACAGTGTGTCTGTTATATCATGGTCATTAGTTGTACCACAAACTTAAACAGTGTGTCTGTTATATCATGGTCATTAAAACAGTGTGTCTGTTATATCATGGTCATTAGTTGTACCGCAAACTTAAACAGTGTGTCTGTTATATCATGGTCATTAAAACAGTGTGTCTGTTATATCATGGTCATTAGTTGTACCACAAACTTAAGCAGTGTGTCTGTTATATCATGGTCATTAAAACAGTGTGTCTGTTATATCATGGTCATTAGTTGTACCACAAACTTAAACAGTGTGTCTGTTATATCATGGTCATTAAAACAGTGTGTCTGTTATATCATGGTCATTAAAACAGTGTGTCTGTTATATCATGGTCATTAAAACAGTGTTTGTTATATCATGGTCATTAAAACAGTGTGTCTGATATATCATCGTCATTAAAACAGTATGTCTGTTATATCATGGTCATTAAAACAGTGTGTTTGTTATATCATGGTCATTAGTTGTATTGGTGGAGAAAACTAAAAAACCACCTACAAACAAACAAACTAAAATGTTACAATGTACCACATGATGATGGATAAAGTGATCGTTTTATATAAAAACCATGCTGCATTAAAATCAACCATAAAAAAAACTGACCACATAATAGTCACATGATAATATATTCTTCAGTAAAGAGTAAATTGCTGCCAGATATAAATTTGAGGGGACAGAACCAATAGATGACTGGTTAAGTCTGCTATAATCAGTAAATGACTGGTTAAGTCAGCTATAACCAGTAGATAACTGGTTTAGTCTGCTATAACCAATAGATGACTGGTTAAATCTGCTATAACCAATAAATGACTGGTTAAGTCTGCTATAACCAATAGATGACTGGTTAATTCTGCTATGACCAGAAGATGACTGGTTAAGTCTGCTATAACCAGTAAATGACTGGTTAAGTCAGCTATAACCAGTAGATAACTGGTTTAGTCTGCTATAACCCATAGATGACTGGTTAAATCTGCTATAACCAATAAATGACTGGTTAAGTCTGTTATAACCAGAGGATGACTGGTTAAGTCTGCTATAACCAATAGATGATTGGTTAAGTCTGCTATAACCAGAGGATGACTGGTTTAGTCTGCTATAACCAATAGATGACTGGTTAATTCTGCTATGACCAGAAGATGACTGGTTAAGTCTGCTATAACCAGTAGATGACTGGTTAAGTCTGCTATAACCAGAAGATGACTGGTTAAGTCTGCTATAACCAATAGATGACTGGTTAAGTCTGCTATAACCAACAGATGACTGGTTAAGTCTGCTATAACCAATAGATGACTGGTTAAGTCTGTTATAACCAATAGATGACTGGTTAAGTCTGTTATAACCAGAGGATGACTGGTTAAGTCTGCTATAACCAATAGATGATTGGTTAAGTCTGCTATAACCAGAGGATGACTGGTTTAGTCTGCTATAACCAATAGATGACTGGTTAAGTCTGCTATAATCAGTAGATGACTGGTTAAGTCTGCTATAACCAGTGGATGACTGGTTAAGTATGCAATAACCAGAAGATGACTGGTTAAGTCTGATATAGCCAATAGATGACTGGTTAAGTCTGCTATAACCAATAGATGACTGGTTAATTCTGTTATGACCAGAATATGACTGGTTAATTCTGTTATGACCAGAATATGACTGGTTAAGTCTACTATAATCAGAAGATGACTGATGACTGGTTAAGTCTGTTATAACCAGTAGACGACTGGTTAATTCTGTTATGACCAGAATATGACTGGTTAATTCTGTTATGACCAGAATATGACTGGTTAAGTCTACTATAATCAGAAGATGACTAATGACTGGTTAAGTCTGCTATAACCAGTAGATGACTAGTTAAGTCTGCTATAACCAGTAGATAACTGGTTAAGTCTGCTATAACCAATAGATGATTGGCTAAGTCTGCTATAATCAATAGATGACTGGTTAAGTCTGCTATAACCAATAGATGACTGGTTAAGTCTGCTATAACCAATAGATGACTGGTTAAGTCTGCTATAACCAGAGGATGACTGGTTAAGTCTGCTATAACCAATAGATGACTGGTTAAGTCTGCTATAATCAGCAGATGACTGGTTAAGTCTGCTATAACCAGTGGATGACTGGTTAAGTATGCTATAACCAATAAATGACTGGTTAAGTCTGCTATAACCAGAGGATGACTGCTTAAGTCTGCTATAACCAATAGATGACTGGTTAAGTCTGCTATAATCAGTAGATGACTGGTTAAGTCTGCTATAACCAGTGGATGACTGGTTAAGTATGCTATAACCAGAAGATGACTGGTTAAGTCTGATATAGCCAATAGATGACTGGTTAAGTCTGCTATAAAGAATTAGTGACACAATTTGGATTATTTTTGCTTTACAAAAAATGGTTTATTTCACAGTTCATTAAAATTTGTTTGATTTGTTTTATCAACATGGATAGTGGAAATACCATCCATTACAAAGACAAGAAAAAATACTACTTCTCCCACGACAAATCTTATTTGTTAAATCATTGAATGTTATACAAACTAGAGGCTCAGGTGAGCCTGTATCGCTCACCTGACATAAATAAGTCCTCTTAAGAATGTCTGCATGCCGAATACATCTAAGTTACTATTCAAATCCCATACTGCCATAGAGTTCTATGTTAAAACTATGTCTGCTCATGGCAGCCATCTTGGATGGAGGTCGTGGTCACCAGACACAATTTTGAAAGTATACTACCCAAGGACCATCCATGCCATGTTTGCTTTAAATTGGCTGACTGGTTTCAGAAGAGAAGACTTTTAAACAATTTTCCCATAGGGCCCTATGTTAAAACTATGTCCGCTGACGGCGGCCATTTTGAAGCGAGATCGGGATCACTGAACACAATTTTGGAAGTTGACCACCTAAGGACCACCGATGACATGTTTGCTATATTGGCTTACTGGTTTCAAAGGAGAAGATTTTAAAACATTTTTTCCCATAGGGTCCTATGTTAAAACTACAGTATGTCCGCTGAAGGCGGCCATCTTGGATGGAGGTCAGGGTCACTGGACACAATTTTGAAAATTGACCACTTAAGGACCATCCATGCCATGTTTGCTTTAAATTGGTTTCTGGTTTCAGAGGAGAAGATTTTTAAACATATTTCCCATAAGGTCCTATGTTAAAACTATGTCCGCTGATGGTGGCCATCTTGGATGGCGGTTTGGGTCACTGGATATAATTTTGAAAGTTGACCATTTAAGGACCATTCATGCCATGTTTGCTTTAAATTGGCTTACTGGTTTCAGAGGAAAATGTTTTTAAACATTTTTCCCATAGGGTCCTATGTTAAAACTATGTCTGCTGACGGCAGCCATCTTGGATGGAGGTCGGGATCACAGGACATAATTTCGAAAGTTGACCACCTAAGGACCATTCTTGCCATGTTTGCTTTAAATTGACTTACTGGTTTCAGAGGATAAGACTTTTAAACATTTTTTCCATAGGGTCCTATGTTAAAATTAAGTCGAGTCATGATGGCCATCTTGAATTTCCGATCAGCAAACGATTCACAAGTTTAGTACAGGACCCAGGACCACCCAATGATCATTCCTGCAAAGTCACAATTCAACTGGCTTAGTGGTTTCTAACAAGAAGATTTTAAAAATTTCGACCAATCAGAACACATTATGGGCCCTGGCAGCCATGTTGGATTTCCGATCAGTGCCAAAAACAAAAATTTTGTATATGACCATCCAATGAACATTTCTGCGAAGTTTGGTTCAAATCTGTTTTGTGGTTTCAGAAAAAAAGATGAAAATGTGAAATTCCCATAGGGTCCAATGTTAAACTAAGTCGAGTCATGGTGGCCATCTTGAATTTCCAATCGGCAAAAGATTCACAATTTTAGTACAGGACCACCCAATGATCATTCCTGCAAAGCCACAATTCAATCGGCTTGGTGGTTTCTGACAAGAAGATTTTTAAAATTTCAGCCAATGAGAACACATTATGGACCCTGGCAGCCATGTTGGATATCAAATCAGCACCAAAAACACAAATCTGGTAGAGGACCATCCAATGAACATTTCTGGCAAGTTTGGTTGAAATCTGTTCTGCGGTTTCAGAGAAGAAGATTTAAATGTGAAAAGCTAACGGACGGACGGACGCTTATCCATGACAAAAGCTCACATGGCCTACGGCCAGGTGAGCTAAAAATTGTTTGTCCTGAACAAGTTTACAGTAAAACTCAAGACTTCAGCAAAATAGGAAAAGTCTTTAAAACACATAGCACACATGTTATAGTTAAATTCTAGTACAGAATACAGATTGTTAAACGGTAGAAAGTTAATCCTTACTAACAATCTTTTACTACTAACGGATGGTTAATATCAACATGTCTTTTGACTAATTGTCAGTAATATTCAACATGTCTTTTGACTAATTGTCAGTAATTATCAACATGTCTTTTTGACTAAATGTCAGTAATATTCAACATGTCTTTTGACTAATTGTCTGTACTAATCAACATGTCTTTTGACTAAATGTCAGTAATATTCAACATGTCTTTTGACTAATTGTCAGTAATATTCAACATGTCTTTTGACTAATTGTCAGTAATTATCAACATGTCTTTTTTACTTATTGTCAGTAATATTCAACATGTCTTTTGACTAAATGTCAGTAATATTCAACATGTCTTTTGACTAATTGTCAGTAATATTCAACATGTCTTTTTAACTAATTGTCAGTAATATTCAACATGTCTTTTGACTAAATGTCAGTAATAATCAACATGTCTTTTGACTAAATGTCAGTAATTATCAACATGTCTTTTTGACTAATTGTCAGTAATATTCAATGTCTTTTGACTAAATGTTAGTAATAAACAACATGTCTTTTGACTAAATGTCAGTCATTATCAACATGTCTTTTGACTAAATGTCAGTAATATTCAACATGTCTTTTGACTAAATGTCAGTAATATTCAACATGTCTTTTGACTAATTGTCAGTAATTATCAACATGTCTTTTGACTAATTGTCAGTAATTATCAACGTCTTTTTAACTAATTGTCAGTAATATTCAACATGACTTTTGACTAAATGTCAGTAATAATCAACATGTCTTTTGACTACATGTCAGTAATAATCAACATGTCTTTTGACTAAATGTCAGTAATTATCAACATGTCTTTTGACTAAATGCCATCAATATTCAACATGTATTTTGACTAATTGTTAGTAATATTCAACATGTCTTTTGACTAAATGTCAGTAATTATTAACATGTCTTTTGACTAAATGTCAGTAATTATCAACATGTCTTTTGACTAAATGCCAGTAATTATCAACATGCCTTTTGACTAAATGTCAATAATATTCAACATGTCTTTTGACTACAGGTCAGTAATATTCAACATGCATTTTGACTAATCGTCAGTAATATTCAACATGTCTTTTGGACTAATTGTCAGTAATATTCAACATGTCTTTTGACTAATTGTCAGTAATTATCAACATGTCTTTTGACTAAATGTCAGTAATATTCAACATGTCTTTTGACTAATTGTCAGTAATATTCAACAAGTCTTTTGACTAATTGTCAGTAATATTCAACATGTCTTTTGACTAATTGTCAGTAATATTTAACATGTCTTTTGACTAAATGTCAGTAATATTCAACATGTCTTTTGACTAATTGTCAGTAATTATCCACATGTCTTTTGACTAATTGTCAGTAATTATCAACATGTCTTTTGACTAATTGTCAGTTATTATCAAAATGTCTTTTTCAGTAATATTCAACACGTCTTTTGACTAATTTTCAGTCATGATCAAAATGTCTTTTTGACTACACTTGTCTAAAACAAACCCTGAATAAAACAGAATTCTGTATAAAATGAAAATTAAATAAAGTTCATATATAGGAAACCTATTTAATTTATACAGTATAAACTGTCTATATTCTGAAGACAAAAGTTGATCCTAAGGAGGGTAAAGTCTACACAGGTTTTTATTTACTTCTCCTATAACTGAACGAAACATCTGAATCACAAAAAATCATTATTATAATCAAATCACATATTTTCTCTTTCCCTGATAAATAAGTAACAAATGGCTCTGTTGAGTAACAAAAAGATCTAATCCACATTTAATATCACCATCGTACAGCTCTTTTATATTCTTCCTTTAAACTTAAACGTTTCAGTGATTCATAACCTAAGATAATCAGAACAGAGAACATACAAGAAGATGGTAAACGTGCTGTCAATCCTTTAGTCCAAATCTTCCATCTCTCGTCCCTCCATAAAATTTGATACGTTGTCTTAAAATCTTCACCTATAACCTATGAGAAAAAACAAAAAACAATCATTTCATTTTTATCCATATTCATATCAAATGTATTGCTCCTAAACTGTTAACCTGACAATATCAGAGCTCCAGATAATTTTCAATTCCAAAGGGTAATTACCCCCTACTTTTGAAAATGATGGGTATTTGCATATTTCCTTTGCACTGTTGTACTCTCTACTTCAGAAAAGATTGCTTACATGTACACTTTTAAAATTATGTTTGACACAAGTGTTATTCAATAAACGCAGGATGCAAGTGAAATGTATATCTCTGTTTAATTTGACACGATTGTTGTAAATATTTTGTTTTTTGCTCGTCGACTTCGGCAGTTTTCACAGCCGTTTTGATAAAGTCATCAATGATTCCTTTAACTATACTGTCACTAGACATAGATGAAACTGTCAGGAACTTAAGTATAGAATTTTCTGTAGCGCTCTTGCGCTTAGTAGCGCGCTTATTCATGTTCTTGCTCATTTTCAACGAACAACGTGTTCCCAAATTTACTTTCGTTTTAGTTCTTACTTATTACGTAAACCGCATTTATTTGCAATATTAACCGTGATTGGATGATTTATCGTAAACATCCAATCAGATCTCTTTTGACATCGATGCTTAGAAAGGCAAACATTCGGTACCCCTCGGATGTATGCGCTCTCTCCTTCGAAAAGTATTAAGGGAAGTAATTACGGAGAATTTCTCAAAGACACAAATGTATTGTTATCTACACTACTGTACCAGTACGCTCCGAATTTGGAAAGTTTGCTTACACAGCAATATGTATGCGTAATGTGTACACTCTGATCTGATAATACATGCGTTTTTACTCATTTTCATAGCGTAAAAAACACAAATACGCAGCTTATCTGGAGCTCTGAATATTGTACAAAATGTTAAAACTGTCTGAAATCTTCTCCGATACCAGTACCCTGAATAACATACAAATCATTAGATAAGATTTAACAACAAACACGATTTCTATATAACGGCTTATCCTTCTGGAGTGGAGCCGTCGTGGTTGTGATCGTATGGTAGTTAGATTTACAACTACCTGTGCAATCAATGCCTATCACCACTAAAATTGTGAGTTCAAAAGGCGATGTGTACTAAATACAACATTATGTAATAAAGTTTGTCAGTGACTTGCGACAGGTCGATGGTTTTCTCTGGGTACTACGGTTTCCTCCACCAATAAAACTGACCACCATAATATAATTAAAATATTGTTGAAAGTGGCATTAACCCTTAACCCCTTCTGGAACACCTGAGTTCAACAATGGTTTTTAGGGGGGTTCATGTTGCTCGATCTTTAGTTTTCTGTGTAGTGTTTTGTAGATTATTGTTTTCCTGTTGTCTTTTAACTTGTTGTCCTTCTTTGATTCATGGCTTCTGATTACCCCTTTGGTATCTTCTGATTACCCTTTTGGTATATTCTGATTACCCTTTTGGTATATTCTGATTACCCCTTTTGGTATATTCTGATTACCCCTTTGGCATACCTGTTAACCCTCCCCCTTTTCGCGGGAGTCTCCCGCGTAAGAGCCTTATCTCCCACATGGACTGTGTCTCATGCGCGGGAGACATTAATCTCCCGCACACACCTTTTCCTCCCGCACGATATCCCCCCAACAAAAAAATCAAGTACAATAAAATCTTGACCTACATTTTGCGATCAATATTTCTGGAAATTCCCCATTTGGAACTCCCGTGCTGATGAAAAACGCTGAGAGATACGAATGTAAATGATATTCGGTTATTGATCTGTTTGACACCTTTACAGGTAAATTGGGTCATGGAGATTAATTAAGGTGTTGATGATTATACAAAAATTATCCACTGATTGACAGTTAATTGGGGATAAGGAAGTGGGTTTGTGGCACACGCTTAGATGATTAGAAGTGTGATAGCGGCAATTAAAAATAGTTATAAACCGTTGTGCAAACAGGAGAAATGAGGAGTCGGACAACCTTTGATGCCGAGGAAAACTTCTTATTTCGATCAAATGTGCAATGAATTCATCTCGGATTGAGTTGTTATGGCTTGTTTGGGACCAAAGCCGATCAAAGTATTATTTAAGGACTAAGTTCCAGGATGGAATTGATAAACCACAAAAATGCCAAAACGTATGCTATCACCCAACGCACCAGCAGCAACGTGACTTTTTAATTTTAGTGCTCTATGACTTTATTGTTCAGAGCATTCTGTCTTCATTTTTATTGCTTTGTTATAACCTTATGATTATGAATAAATTATAAATACAGTTTTTATCCTTCATTCATCATATGAAACACTACTAATAAGACAGAAATGTAAACAATATATATTGAAATGGGATGCAGTTGGTTCAATATTGAAACAAACAAAAAGAAAACATCAATTAACAATAAAAACATGCACCAAATACGTCGATAAAAAATCTCCAGTTAAGAGACCAAATCTCCAGCCAAAAATTTACAAATCTCCAGTTGTAGCATAGCAACTCTATCACATGTATGCAACTACAAGGTACAATTTTGTGCGTTTAAAGGCGACGCACAAAATCTCCCCCTTAGAAGAGTTGGTAGGAGGGAGATCTCCCCCCTAGCAGTTCCCAGAGGTTAACAGGTATGCTTTTGGTATATTCTGATTACCCCTTTTGGTATATTCTGATTACCCCTTTGGTATCTTCTGATTACCCCTCTGGTATCTTCTGATTACCCCTTTGGCATCTTCTGATTACCCCTTTTGGTATATTCTGATTACCCCTTTGGTATCTTCTGATTACCCCTCTGGTATCTTCTGATTACTCCTTTGGTATCTTCTGATTACACCTTTGGTATCTTCTGATTACCCCTTTGGTATCTTCTGAATACACCTTTGGTATCTTCTGATTACTACTTTGGTATCTTCTGATTACCCCTCTGGTATCTTCTGATTACACCTTTGATATCTTCTGATTACCCCTTTGGTATCTTCTGATTACCCCTTTGGTATCTTCTGATTATTCCTTTGGTATCTTCTGATTACACCTTTGGTATCTTCTGATTACCCCTTTGGTATCTTCTGATTACTCATTTGGTATCTTCTGATTACACCTTTGATATCTTCTGATTACCCTTTTGGTATCTTCTGATTACCCCTTTGGTATCTTCTGATTACACCTTTGGTATCATCTGATTACCCCATTGCATTGGTATCTTCTGATTACCCCTTTGGTATCTTCTGATTACACCTTTGGCATCTTCTGATTACACCTTTGGTATCTTCTGATTACCCCTTTGGTATCTTCTGATTACACATTTAGTATCTTCTGATTACACATTTAGTATCTTCTGATTACACCTTTGGTATCTTTTGTTACACATTTAATATCTTCTGATTACACCTTTGGTATCTTCAAACTTTTCTTATAGGTGTATGTGCTAAAATGAGCTTGTAATAAATAGTCTTAGTAAATGACTGTAATATGATTGGCTTAAAACTTGTTAAGAGGTTTTGAGTACTTGCGATATCACCCTCTTGGCTAAAAATAGATACTTTTGCTATCCCTGCGGCTCGGTGAATATTACATTTTTTCAGGTTGATAAATCCAGATACATGTAGCAACCTATTCCAAAGTCAATAATTGTATATTATTAAATGACTAAAAAAATCTGCTTTCTTGATTAGTCAAACATTATGATCACTGGGCAATCTTGCATGAGAGGTAGAAAATTACTGTATCATAGCTGTCGTGTACTCAAACATAGATGAGGGAAATCCTGATGACGTTCGCTTCAAATTAAATGTTTGGATTGGATGGTGTATTCTTATATTAGTATATTCTAGAGCTCGAGTCATTTAATAAAAACAAGAGTTGACTTTTGATATCGATTGACACGATATTTACCAACCTAAATAATTATCACTTCTTCGGAGTTGATAAACCATCGTGTCAACCTTATCAAAAGTCATTAATTGTATTTATTATTTGTAAAGCAGTGATCCATGCAGTGTAATCATTTGTTTGGGTCTATTCAGATAAGATAAGAAGTTACTGTCACCTACATTCTAGTTCTGATGAGGTCACTCTAACCCTAACACTAATCAGATAAGATAAGAAGTTACTGTCACCTACATTCTAGTTCTGATGAGGTCACTCTAACACTAACACTAATCAGATAAGATAAGAAGTTACTGTCACCTACATTCTAGTTCTGATGAGGTCACTCTAACACTAACACTAATCAGATAAGAAAAGAAGTTACTGTCACCTGCATTCTAGTTCTGATGAGGTCACTCTAACACTAACACTAATCAGATAAGATAAGAAGTTACTGTCACCTACATTCCAGTTCTGATGAGGTCACTCTAACACTAACACTAATCAGATAAGATAAGAAGTTACTGTCACCTACATTCTAGTTCTGATGAGGTCACTCTAACACTAACACTAATCAGATAAGATAAGAAGTTACTGTCACCTACATTCTAGTTCTGATGAGGTCACTCTAACACTAACACTAATCAGATAAGATAAGAAGTTACTGTCACCTACATTCTAGTTCTGATGAGGTCACCCTAACACTAACACTAATCAGATAAGATAAGAAGTTACTGTCACCTACATTCTAGTTCTGATGAGGTCACTCTAACCCTAACACTAATCAGATAAGATAAGAAGTTACTGTCACCTACATTCTAGTTTTGATGAGGTCACTCTAACACTAACACTAATCAGATAAGATAAGAAGTTACTGTCACCTACATTCTAGTTCTGATGAGGTCACTCTAACCCTAACACTAATCAGATAAGATAAGAAGTTACTGTCACCTACATTCTAGTTCTGATGAGGTCACTCTAACCCTAACACTAATCAGGTAAGATAAGAAGTTACTGTCACCTACATTCTAGTTCTGATGAGGTCACTCTAACACTAACACTAATCAGATAAGATAAGAAGTTACTGTCACCTACATTCTAGTTCTGATGAGGTCACTCTAACACTAACACTAATCAGATAAGATAAGAAGTTACTGTCACCTACATTCTAGTTCTGATGAGGTCACTCTAACACTAACACTAATCAGATAAGATAAGAAGTTACTGTCACCTACATTCTAGTTCTGATGAGGTCACTCTAACACTAACACTAATCAGATAAGATAAGAAGTTACTGTCACCTACATTCTAGTTCTGATGAGGTCACTCTAACACTAACACTAATCAGATAAGATAAGAAGTTACTGTCACCTACATTCTAGTTCTGATGAGGTCACCCTAACACTAACACTAATCAGGTAAGATAAGAAGTTACTGTCACCTACATTCTAGTTCTGATGAGGTCACTCTAACACTAACACTAATCAGATAAGATAAGAAGTTACTGTCACCTACATTCTAGTTCTGATGAGGTCACTCTAACCCTAACACTAATCAGATAAGATAAGAAGTTACTGTCACCTACATTCTAGTTCTGATGAGGTCACCCTAACACTAACACTAATCAGATAAGATAAGAAGTTACTGTCACCTACATTCTAGTTCTGATGAGGTCACCCTAACACTAACACTAATCAGATAAGATAAGAAGTTACTGTCACCTACATTCTAGTTCTGATGAGGTCACTCTAACACTTAACACTAATCAGATAAGATAAGAAGTTACTGTCACCTACATTCTAGTTCTGATGAGGTCACTCTAACACTAACACTAATCAGATAAGATAAGAAGTTACTGTCACCTACATTCTAGTTCTGATGAGGTCACTCTAAACCTAACACTAATCAGATAAGATAAGAAGTTACTGTCACCTACATTCTAGTTCTGATGAGGTCACTCTAACACTAACACTAATCAGATAAGATAAGAAGTTACTGTCACCTACATTCTAGTTCTGATGAGGTCACCCTAACCCTAACACTAATCAGATAAGATAAGAAGTTACTGTCATCTACATTCTAGTTCTGATGAGGTCACTCTAACACTAACACTAATCAGATAAGATAAGAAGTTACTGTCACCTACATTCTAGTTCTGATGAGGTCACCCTAACCCTAACACTAATCAGATAAGATAAGAAGTTACTGTCACCTACATTCTAGTTCTGATGAGGTCACCCTAACCCTAACACTAATCAGGTAAGATAAGAAGTTACTGTCACCTACATTCTAGTTCTGATGAGGTCACTCTAACACTAACACTAATCAGATAAGATAAGAAGTTACTGTCACCTACATTCTAGTTCTGATGAGGTCACTCTAACCCTAACACTAATCAGATAAGATAAGAAGTTACTGTCACCTACATTCTAGTTCTGATGAGGTCACTCTAACCCTAACACTAATCAGATAAGATAAGAAGTTACTGTCACCTACATTCTAGTTCTGATGAGGTCACTCTAACCCTAACACTAATCAGATAAGATAAGAAGTTACTGTCACCTACATTCTAGTTCTGATGAGGTCACTCTAACACTAACACTAATCAGATAAGATAAGAAGTTACTGTCACCTACATTCTAGTTCTGATGAGGTCATCCTAACACTAACACTAATCAGATAAGATAAGAAGTTACTGTCACCTACATTCTAGTTCTGATGAGGTCACTCTAACACTAACACTAATCAGATAAGATAAGAAGTTACTGTCACCTACATTCTAGTTCTGATGAGGTCACCCTAACACTAACACTAATCAGATAAGATAAGAAGTTACTGTCACCTACATTCTAGTTCTGATGAGGTCACCCTAACACTAACACTAATCAGATAAGATAAGAAGTTACTGTCACCTACATTCTAGTTCTGATGAGGTCACTCTAACCCTAACACTAATCAGATAAGATAAGAAGTTACTGTCACCTACATTCTAGTTCTGATGAGGTCACTCTAACCCTAACACTAATCAGATAAGATAAGAAGTTACTGTCACCTACATTCTAGTTCTGATGAGGTCACTCTAACACTAACACTAATCAGATAAGATAAGAAGTTACTGTCACCTACATTCTAGTTCTGATGAGGTCACTCTAACCCTAACACTAATCAGATAAGATAAGAAGTTACTGTCACCTACATTCTAGTTCTGATGAGGTCACTCTAACCCTAACACTAATCAGATAAGATAAGAAGTTACTGTCACCTACATTCTAGTTCTGATGAGGTCACTCTAACACTAACACTAATCAGATAAGATAAGAAGTTACTGTCACCTACATTCTAGTTCTGATGAGGTCACTCTAACCCTAACACTAATCAGATAAGATAAGAAGTTACTGTCACCTACATTCTAGTTCTGATGAGGTCACTCTAACACTAACACTAATCAGATAAGATAAGAAGTTACTGTCACCTACATTCTAGTTCTGATGAGGTCACTCTAACACTAACACTAATCAGATAAGATAAGAAGTTACTGTCACCTACATTCTAGTTCTGATGAGGTCACTCTAACCCTAACACTAATCAGATAAGATAAGAAGTTACTGTCACCTACATTCTAGTTCTGATGAGGTCACTCTAACACTAACACTAATCAGATAAGATAAGAAGTTACTGTCACCTACATTCTAGTTCTGATGAGGTCACTCTAACACTAACACTAATCAGATAAGATAAGAAGTTACTGTCACCTACATTCTAGTTCTGATGAGGTCACTCTAACACTAACACTAATCAGATAAGATAAGAAGTTACTGTCACCTACATTCTAGTTCTGATGAGGTCACTCTAACACTAACACTAATCAGATAAGATAAGAAGTTACTGTCACCTACATTCTAGTTCTGATGAGGTCACTCTAACCCTAACACTAATCAGATAAGATAAGAAGTTACTGTCACCTACATTCTAGTTCTGATGAGGTCACTCTAACACTAACACTAATCAGATAAGATAAGAAGTTACTGTCACCTACATTCTAGTTCTGATGAGGTCACTCTAACACTAACACTAATCAGATAAGATAAGAAGTTACTGTCACCTACATTCTAGTTCTGATGAGGTCACTCTAACACTAACACTAATCAGATAAGATAAGAAGTTACTGTCACCTACATTCTAGTTCTGATGAGGTCACTCTAACACTAACACTAATCAGATAAGATAAGAAGTTACTGTCACCTACATTCTAGTTCTGATGAGGTCACTCTAACCCTAACACTAATCAGATAAGATAAGAAGTTACTGTCACCTACATTCTAGTTCTGATGAGGTCACTCTAACCCTAACACTAATCAGATAAGATAAGAAGTTACTGTCACCTACATTCTAGTTCTGATGAGGTCACTCTAACACTAACACTAATCAGATAAGATAAGAAGTTACTGTCACCTACATTCTAGTTCTGATGAGGTCACTCTAACACTAACACTAATCAGATAAGATAAGAAGTTACTGTCACCTACATTCTAGTTCTGATGAGGTCACTCTAACCCTAACACTAATCAGATAAGATAAGAAGTTACTGTCACCTACATTCTAGTTCTGATGAGGTCACTCTAACCCTAACACTAATCAGATAAGATAAGAAGTTACTGTCACCTACATTCTAGTTCTGATGAGGTCACTCTAACCCTAACACTAATCAGATAAGATAAGAAGTTACTGTCACCTACATTCTAGTTCTGATGAGGTCACTCTAACACTAACACTAATCAGATAAGATAAGAAGTTACTGTCACCTACATTCTAGTTCTGATGAGGTCACTCTAACCCTAACACTAATCAGATAAGATAAGAAGTTACTGTCACCTACATTCTAGTTCTGATGAGGTCACTCTAACCCTAACACTAATCAGATAAGATAAGAAGTTACTGTCACCTACATTCTAGTTCTGATGAGGTCACTCTAACCCTAACACTAATCAGATAAGATAAGAAGTTACTGTCACCTACATTCTAGTTCTGATGAGGTCACTCTAACACTAACACTAATCAGATAAGATAAGAAGTTACTGTCACCTACATTCTAGTTCTGATGAGGTCACTCTAACACTAACACTAATCAGATAAGATAAGAAGTTACTGTCACCTACATTCTAGTTCTGATGAGGTCACTCTAACCCTAACACTAATCAGATAAGATAAGAAGTTACTGTCACCTACATTCTAGTTCTGATGAGGTCACTCTAACCCTAACACTAATCAGATAAGATAAGAAGTTACTGTCACCTACATTCTAGTTCTGATGAGGTCACTCTAACCCTAACACTAATCAGATAAGATAAAAGTTACTGTCACCTACATTCTAGTTCTGATGAGGTCACTCTAACCCTAACACTAATCAGATAAGATAAGAAGTTACTGTCACCTACATTCTAGTTCTGATGAGGTCACTCTAACCCAACACTAATCAGATAAGATAAGAAGTTACTGTCACCTACATTCACTTCTGATGAGGTCACTCTAACACATACCACTATCAGAAAGATAAGAAGTTACTGTCCTTTATTTGATGAGGTCACTCTAACCCTAACACTAATCAGATAAGATAAGAAGTTACTGTCACCTACATTCTACTTCTGATGAGGTCACCCTAACAC